>CABFVZ010005750.1:0-11848 GCA_902151445.1 Timema monikensis
GATGATTAATTATTAATGATTGTTAATTAATTAATTGGATAGAGGTGTTGGAGTTTTTATTCACTGATTAGGGCGCTGTAGTTTATTAGAACCTTGCGCTATGGCTGTCGGGGGTAGAATGAACATTGGCGACTCTGTCACAAGTCTCTGTCAAGCACGAACCTCTCCTGACGACCGTTTGTGGTAGAGTGTGATAAATGGTTCTCCCATGCTTTGAGACCCTCCTCCCTCCTTCGAAACCTTGGTGCCAGTCTGGCGGGTCGACAAGACAAGAATAGATCCTGACCTCGGCAACCTGGGTTTTCCCCGGCCGCAGTATGTCGGCCCTACAAGACAAGAATAGATATTGAGGTCATTGACCCCCAGGCAACGGGTTTTCCCTGGCTCCAGTTTGGCGGGCAGACAAGACAAGTTGGGACAAGAATAGACATTGAGGTCATTGACCCGGCAACGGGTTATCCCTGGCGGCTCACGAGACAAGAATAGATCGGGAACAAGGTCAGTGTGTCGCAACCCCGGCGCCCGTATGTCGGCCCCAACAAGACGAGTTGAGACAAGAATAGATATTGAGGTCATTGACCCTGGAAACGGTTTTTCCCTGATGCCAGGTTGGCGGGCAGACAAGACAAGTTGGAACAAGAATAGATCGTGACCCTGTTCTTCTTCTTCTCGTACCTTGTGGCGTTTAATGAGGGAGAGAGGGGGTGGCTATAAAGAGGGGCGCCCACCTGTTGTCTATTTATAAGCGTTTGTAGAGCTATATTTACTTTTACAAAAAAAATCACAAGTAATACACTTATCAGGATCTTGAAATTATTTTAAATTAATATATTGTTACGTTTTAAATATGAAACTATATACGCTGACATAATATATAACATTTACACTAAACAAATTAGTTACTTAAACAGCAACAAGAAATTTAATATCCACAAAAAAATATGTTGACATAATAATATATTTACTTTTACAAAAAAGTCACAAGTAATACACTTATGAGGATCCTGAAATTATTTTAAATTAATATGTTGTTAAAAATCTTGTTCGAATCCAGTTTACATAAAGCATAATACCATGTGATTTTATCAAATTTAACGTCACACGTTGTGTCCAAGTGACGGATAAAGTCTGCTACAAAATGTGACCTTCCACAGCCGGGAGGGCCGCTTATGATGGACAAAAATTGATGTTTCAACTTGTCCATAATGTTTGAGACAGAGCTTATAAGCTATATGAGCTTGTATTTATAGGATAGGAGGGAGGTGTGTGTGTAGATGTTAAAACACAAACATAACAGTTTTACAATATTATTTAAATCATGAAAAAGTATACACAGGGTGTAAAGTATACTGTGAATAATTACAATATATATTTATTAGAATAAACATAACTTTTTTTTACATTATTTATTCACACACAGTGAAAAGTATAATGTGAATATTTACAATATTTATTTACACACAGTGAAAAGTATACTGTGAATATTTAAAATATATGGGGAATAGTGGCCTCGATACTAAATATGATATATACATAGAGATGGTTTTCAATTTAAAATAAAATATATATATATATATATATATAAACAGTTTATTATATTTGAATAGATTTTAAAAATATATATATACAAACAATTTATTATATTTGACTAGATTTAAAATAAATATATATACAAAGAGTTGACTAGAATTAAAATATATGCAAACAATTAATTGATTAGAAAAAATCAGGTAGGCGGAGGATTGTACTGGCAAATAAAAGATTATAAAAAAGTAACCCGGGTGCAAAAAATAAATAAAAAAACATGCTTGTTTTAGTGCAGAAAAAAATATGAAAAATCTCGAATCTTTGAAAAATGGTATGTCAGTGGAACTGTCTAGAGTGAAAGAAAAAAAGATGATTGTTCAGCCCATCTAAATAATCACCTTTTAGTCGTGGCGAGTGCTTTTACAAGGGCTCTGATACCCAAACTGCAACGTATTAAAATCATCGGTTATCCGACGTTTGATTTACACGGGCCGGTAGACTTTAGTCTGCGAAACGGTACATACAGTTGCAAGATCTTTTCTTAAAATTTTGTGCGGTATCTGTATGTATATATCCGCAGTCTGCTCGGTGACCATCGCTTTCAAAACGTCAAAATTAACATAGTTTCGGTTTCCATAGTTTATGGTGATCCAGCGAACCTTGCACACCGTTTTTGTTTTGGTAGGATCGCCACCAACACAAACTCGGTACTCGTAATTCTTGGGACCGCCAGATACAAAGGCGCTAATGTAGCTTCCCGGACCGTAATCCTGAAGTTCATCAGTGAGGTCACCTAAAAAAGTCTCCGGTCGGTGGACTCCAATCGCCGGGGCGTTCGGTGAATAGAACGCTATCTGTTTCATGATACAAAACATGGTCCCATAATTGTTCAAGGATCCTGTATATGTGCAACCTAGCCATAGCAGTCGTGTAGCACGCCACCACCACACTCTTGTTAGGGTTAGGGCGCAACGCGTCACCCACATCCTTGTAATTAAGGAACATAATCTCATAATTTACATCAATGACGCTGTCCATGGTGATGTACGGATCCGTCAGGTACTTATGGATGCCCTGATAGTCGTTAACAACGGCTACGTGTGGTAAATCGGGTCTTTGCCCAACCTTTCCTCATAGTGAATTTTAAAAGAGTTTAGCCAGAGTGCTGAGACCAGGGTATTTACAAACAGAGTCGAAATCGAGTTTTACCCCTTCCCTGTCTTCATAATTTTGAATATAAGCTAACTTTTTCTCTTGTGAGGTACACCACTCTGGCCATCCGCAGGCTTCTTGCTTAATTTTCAAAAAAGTATCAATGTACCAGTGAAACAATCCGCCAGAACGTGTCTGACGGTCGTAAACATATACATTGTACTCCCATACTTCGTGTGCTGCTTCAAGGGTGTAGCTTTTCTCAACGGCTTTCCAGAGCTCGTTAATCACCCAGACGCCTATCAACCAGCGATCTTTTTTGTCGTTGTGCTGACACGTGCCTTAGTTTTTCTCCTCCACGCATTTCCTGCACAAGATGAACATTAGTTTGTCGTGCATCCGTGTAGGCAATACGGGCATTAATATATCCCACGGAGGCGTCACTGTAACTTTGGCTATGCCTTCTACTTGATCTATAAACGGACAATTTGGTTCCAAGTGAATTTTGGGGTGGCCGACTACAAACGTATGGATACAATGAACACATATCCAAGTACTTGATCTTCTCCCCACAAGAAAGGTCTGCTTCGTGGAAGAGCTTGATACAATATGTAGGTCCTCCAAAGAATGCATCCCTGGGGCTGAGAGGCTCCTTGGTATCCTCCTCGTGCCGGAATACAAATTGCTGCAAGTCTTTGTCTGTATGTTTCATCGCATTAAACATGCACTCCCACATCTATACGACTGTGTAGCCGGCATTCTTAAACTTTTCAACACAAGCCATGGTCGCTTAGTATCGCGTCTCCATGGTCTCTGGGGACTATTTTTGATAGGGGTGGTGCTGTCAGGGTAACAGAGAAGCCACCTGTTCCAATAACAGCCCCAGAACTGAAAGATGGTGTTGGTATCTTCACCTTTAACAACGCTGTCTAAACGTCGCCCTAACACATATTCCTCATGGCCGTTAACCGCATCAAGAATAGAGACACCACGTTGATGGGCCTCCCAGCAGAACCATTGTACAGCGACGTGCGACTGTTGGTCTGCGCACCGATAGCCACCGTTAGGGATAATACCGATAGTATTCTCCTTAAGATGACTTACGGCGGTAAACCAACATGGCCGCTCCAGCTATCATACACGCCTCTCTGAAAGAATCCACCTTTGCTTTCTCCATGAGAATCTCTCTAAACTCTAGGCAGCCCTTCCGTAGGATCTCTACATCTTTCACACAATACAGTTCCAACTCGCGTTTAATATCAAAGACATAATTTTCTTTGAGCAACGCGTCATACCACTTGTTAAAGTGCTCCTTTCCCTCAACTGACATCTCGTCGATGCTGTAGTCCTCCTTTGGCGGCAAGGGACCCCTATACCCCACGTTTTCTTTTTTATTGAAAAAATGGGGGAAATGTCCCTTGGCCAAAGACACGTCCAAGCCAAACTTTTTGAGCATTTTGGACAAAGACATCGGGAGAAAGTTCAGCGAGTCAATAAAGTGGAGCGGACCGTAACGCATGGACATGATTTTCCCACCGTTCATTATAAGCTTTGGAGTGTATTTTTTAACCTCCATCATATATTTTTAAATAAAATTATCATCATAGGAATTTGCGTTATGGCCTAGGAGGGTGATATCCTTAAATTTTGATACTTTAATTTTTTCTATAAATTCAAAAAATTGGGCCATTGTGGTATCACCCTTGAATATGCGAGTCCTATCGCCCCCACAGTCAACGCAATGATGGTAATTTTCATCTTTATGTACGCAGGCCTTGCAACACGTCAGCACGACACATAGGTTAGGTTCGTGCAAGTACGTGCTGGCCGCACTTTGAAGAAGAGTTTCTTGCCTGCGTTCAAAATCATAGAATACAAACATGAAATTACTCTTTTCCAGTGTCGGCTTGGCTGGGGCCTTCTTCATATAACAGAAATGACCAAAAGGACGATGGGTCTCGCATACTATACAAAAAGTCTCATAACACTATGTGAAAATTTGATCTTTCCAAACTGAAAAATTGCCGCATACCTCGTAAACATTTTGGACATCACAGACTGACCTGTGACCTCTGCAAAAACCGGGACGTTTATGGTTATAAAAGCACGTCTGGTTTGTGAACCAACGCCCACAGTCTTTAGAGACCACAGATCGGCCTCCGCTACAAACCGCTTTATCGTAGCACTTTTTGCACGCGGACTCGCACTTGTGTTTGTTCTTATCATTGAACGGCACACGGCACTCACGGCAAAAGTACAAGCACTTAAACGCAGCTGTCAAGGATGCTATGACATCAACATGTTTTTGCTTATCGTCATGAAAATACAAATCAAGGTAGTGCCTAAAGGAATGTTCGGTAGGAGTAGGTCCCTCATATAGTACCTGTCTCCCCCGACATACCCTGAACACCGTGATTTTGTATTCGGAGAGGTATGTGTGAAATTGTTTCAGCTCGGTTAGCCCACCACCTTTCAAAAGATTCACACGGGCATCACGGCATAGTTCCTCTGCTTTGAGTTTTTGAATAGGACGACCCATTTTGATTTGTTTAATGGTGTTCACATCCATGCATCCTGGTTCTCTTTTAATGTCACATATAGCTTTGGCGACAACCAATGCATGGGCAAGGCAAAGTGTGTCGCCATTTTGAATCGTAATGATCCCTTGGTTTTTACGGCCATATGTGGTAGCAGGAGAGAGTTTATCACATTTATGATTACCCCTCCCACGCGCCAACTTAAAATGGCTGAGTTTAACGTACAGGGGTGCTGTACTTAAAAACAAACTATTACTTTTCAACACGCGACTTACGTTATCAAGCACGGCTTGAGCGTCTAACTGACCTGCTCACCTAAATGAGACATACACAGGGTTCAGCGTAGAGTAAGTAAGCCGACGTGATCATCGGCGCTAACGCCATGGTCCTGCAGCCGATGGAGCAAATTAGTAATTTGTTCTTCAAGTCAGCTCAATGCGTCACGATCGCTTGCCGGAGCACCAAGATGTACGGTAATTTCTCTACCAGTATAAAATAAACGCCTCAATTGTTTAATAAACTCTTCTACGATACGAAGAGGGACTCCATTTGAAAATGCCCCGCCTACCTGATTTACCGGGCCACTAAATCCCGGTTGAGGGGCTAAAGACGGTTCCGCTGTCGCCGGCGGCGCTCCTGCAGTGTGGAGAGAGGGACTAGTAGCCAGCGGCGGTTGGAGGACCGTCCCTCCATTTCCGGTCTCCAATTCAACTATAACACATGTCAAAGTAAGCACTGTTACAAACATGCCTGTATTTTTTTAATGTATAATAATTCCGGTATTAATTGCTTTAGCTGAAAACCAACATTCACCGTAGTGAGTGAAAAAAAACCGCCCCTAGTTTACTGTGGCAAGATTTGAACCTCAAACTCTTCCGGCTTCGACCGTCTGGCTCTACACGAAACAAACGCTGTAGCCAACCACACCGCAAGGGTAAATGATTAAATTAAATTTTAGTGCACGAAACTATATATGCTGACATAATTTATAACATTTACTCTAAACAAATTAGTCACTTAAACTGTAATCCAAAATTAGAGGAGGTGTACCAGCATTTTTCAAGGAGGGAGAGTGGGAAATCTATTCAAAAAACTTCCCACATAAATTCCTAAATAATATTAAATACAACTTTAAATATCGTTTAATGTTAGAGAATATATTTTGTTGACATAATAATTACTGTAACCCTGAATTAGAGGAAGTGCACTCGCATTTTGCAATGAGGGAGAGTGGAAAACCTCCCTAAATACACTCGACGCTGATGAAGGAATCTATAATATTTATTTTTTAAATTGTGTACTTTTCCAATGGATTTTTTTACAATACACACACACGTCATATATGAAAATGTACAGATTTATGTTCACTCTTGGTGAAACGTGAATTTAATAAATGTCTAAAGTGTCAATTATAATTTTCTGCCTTTGAATGGGAAATGAACTCGGGACCCTTTAAATCCTTTACTGTAACTTTAACAAAATAGCGGACAGGGCAGTTATTTTAAAGACTAAAGCAGTATTTTCATTTATGTCAGGGAATTGAACCAGGGACTCTCCCACTGGTCCAGCATAGTTTATTAAGCGTATAAATCGTACAGGTACTAAGACGTGTGGGGTTAAATTACGTAGGATTTTTAATAACTGTTTAAAGCAACAATATATGGTTTTCCCTGCTCTAAACTGTAAACAAACGCCTTCTCTTAGACACTAAACGAAATAGTACAATTTACTTGAAATGAGCAGCTGACAAGAGGTTTCGAACTAGTGACGATATAACGGTGTTTGCGCGCGACAGAGAGAGCTACACATATAGTATATTTTAAAACTAGTGGCTACTTGTAGACTGTACTTACATATCTGACTGTCGATGGTGTCCAAATCTGTCCAAACAGAGAGGGACGCGGGATAGGGGTGCAGGAGAGAGGATGCCTTGGACTGGCCTGAGGACGTCAGTGACGTCGTGCCTGGCACAGACCGGTGGGGGTGCCTCCAGCGGGGTAGATGTCGGCACGCCCATCTCTACGCTGCCCAGAAGGCCCTCATCCAGCCCATATGGATCCCAGTAGTCTGAAATTAAATAAATACATATTAATTACCATTTACAGAAAATAAAAAAAACCTGGCAAGTCTATCGTAGACCGTTAACTACCCATGGACCAGTCGCCATCCGCTCTGCAAATCTTATTTTTTGTAAAGTGCAACAACTGGTCCAGGCTAGTGGGATCCACAGGTTGCGCCGCCATGCCAAGCGTCATGAGCTCCTCATCTAACAAAGAAGAAGAGAATACTTCTGTACACTCTGACATGATAAACAAATTAGAAACCATTAAAATATACAAAACTAATTAAACATACCCGAATTTATCCTCTTTTCCAGAGTGTCAAATCTCATCTTGATGTTTATGTGATCCAATTACAAATTGAAATGACCGAATGTAATGATTTGAGTTCTATTTATACCCATCTCAATGGGGTTGTCGACTGTAATTAGCTAAATACTGTAATGTGTCTCTGCGCATGCGCAAACCATATCAGGTCTTTGTAAATACAGTTATCTATCATACACCTTATACCCATCGCTGGATATGGATGTGCCTTGTCTCCGCTCTGGTGAGACACCGTGTGTGTGTGTGTATGTGTGTGTGCGCTTTAATAGACCTGGGAGTAGTTTTTTCACTCTCCATCTAGGCAAATACGGTTCAAGCTTCATAATCAGAGCGGGTAGTAAGACGCTGTGATAAATGTGTGCAACAGTGATTGAATCACGCTCTACCCGTATTCGACAGTCTAGAGTATTTCTAGAGTGTGAGATTTGAACCCAGAACTTCCGTCTAAGGGCAAACCAAACATGATCCTGAAACTTACGTTGCGCACTCCATGATTCAGATCTATTGAATAATTGCTCGATTATTACGCTAATGTGATTGGTGGCAGGAAGATTGAGATTATATGAAACGAATCCGAAAAAAACGCCTCAATACATCAGACAGGGATCAAAACCCGACTTCCTCCCATCTTTAGCAGTCTAGTCTATTGCTAGAGTAGCGCCTTAAACCGTGTGGTCATTCTTTATGTTAAGAACTTGCTGCTACGTGCAATGCTAAGCTAAATACCTGTTTCATATTCGTTATAGATACAATTACCGACCATTAGCCATTTAATTTATTTGTACTTAGTCCGCTCTTGCATCAGACGAGAGACTTGTTAACATTGAGCACTCCGATGTCCGAAGCTGTGCGGTGTTATCGTCTATTAAGTGGTAACTAATCGTGCCGTTGATTCAACGTTTATATTTACAATTACCAAATAAATTTCATATAATTTATATATATATATATATATATATATATATTATAACCGAACAGGTAGTAAGACGCGATGGTATTATTATTATATTATAAACTCACGTAGTTTACTTGCGTCAATATATAGAAAGCTTGATAGCGTATTTTGAAATATTTAACTGCTTAGTCTTGTCAGAGGTGAAGGAAGGGTTTGAAAACCTGTACCAGGACCTAGGATTGAACCTCAGACCCCCTATCACTTGGGACGGCGGTCAATGACCGAGTAATCCTCTACTAATAATTATATCGCTTTTTAAATCAGAAATATTTTTATTGATTTTGAACATCTCCAAACTAGAAGCCTTTTTTTATTACAGGTGGCTAGAAAGCTTGATAGAGGCTTAGCATTCACAAGTCTTGTCAGAGGGGAAAAGATGGGTTTGAAAATCTGTGCCAGGACCGAGGATTGAACCCCAGACCCTCTAACACAGAAGTCAATTTGAAAACCGGTTTGAGACGTTTGTCAATGACAGAGTAATCCTGTACTAATAATTATATCGCTTTTTTTTAGCAGGAGAGAGAGAGAGAGAGATAATTTTTTCCAAGCGTCCCAGGTTTGAATCCTGTGTCAAGCAGTTAGCGGAACATTTCTTCGTTTGTAATTATGACTGGCTTTGATGAATTCACAATGTTCAGTGATATATAACGGGATCGTGGATGGTCTGTAAGGAGCACAAATGTTTAAATTTAACATTTCTGTTCCTCTATGCGATCGTGTCATCTAACGACCTTCACGGCTCAGCTATGTAGCCTCACTCCTCTACTTTGTAAATTACATGTCTATCGCTCACCGACACGCTGTGAACATTCTCTAACTTCATATAGGCACGCCCCTCAATCGTATGACCCATGCGCGCGCGCCCGTGTGTGTTTGTGTGTGTGTGAGAGAGAGAGAGAGAGAGAGAGAGAGAGAGAGAGAGCTGTCATAGACCTGGGCGGTAGAGATCGCGGTTCGATTCTCAGCTGTGTGTACGGAGGGAGGTATTTTGAGCCCGTACCTGCACTTGAAAGGTTTTGTTTATGATTTCACCCTCTCAGGGTAGAAATATAAAGTCACAACAATTACAATTTATAAATGAATATGTAAATGTTGCCATCTCCTTCCTGTCTTTAATTCTCCTAGGATTTCCAGAGCTAAGGTATCGGCTTCACAATTATACTATTTTTCGGTTCTTAAATGTTATATATTATGTCAGCGTATATATACTCTAAATAAAATAAATAAACTTACTACCCAAATATTTGGTAAATATGGCGCGGGTGACGTAGAGTTTTTATAGTGATTCTAGCTTTGGTATAATTGTGGTGGTTTTCTCCTGGGTAGGTTTCCCAACCTCTCTCCATTCAAATGCTGATACATTTACTATGAATTACTTCTGTCCAATCTCTTGAATTAACGGACAGTTCGAATGGCTAGTAAGTCACGATGCACACAAATAAAAATTAGACTTATTATTAGCACCACGTATTACTACCCGTTCGGGTTATACACACTTACGCTAATGTGCAATGGTAGTGTGATTGGGGGACCTACCTGAACCACGGTTGAGGCTAGGCATTCCACACATTCACAAGTCTTGTCAGAGGTGACGGAAGGAAGGGTTTGGCAATCTGTACCAGGACCTAGGTTTGAACCTCAGACCCCCCTAGCACTTGGGACGGCTGTCAATGACCGAGTAATCCTGTACTAATAATTATATCGCTTTTTTCAATCAGAAATATTATTATTGATTTTGAACATCTCCAAACTAGAAGCCTTTTTTTTATATTACAGGCGGCCATCACCTGCAAAACGATCTAAGTTTTATTTTAGTATATGTATAGATCTTAGTGATTTTAGTGCAAGGTTGAATCTCTGTCGCTGGCTGCCACCACATTCGATGAGCTCAAGTGGCTGAGTGTAGAATAACTGTAAATTCGAAGTTATCAAGCCGGGCGCTATTAATAATATGCCAGGCGATTAAAACCCTATGTATAAATTTACATTCGATGAGCTCCAGGTTAATGAGTCTGTAAGGAGCACAGATGTTTAAATTTGGTATATCTCTTCCTCAATACGGTCGCGTCATCTAACGACCTTCACGGCACATTACAGGGAGGGGGAGATTCCCGGTGAAAGGCCGACAGGTAGTCAGCTGGGGTAGGGGGGAGGCTGCCAGTCAGCCGTCCACAGCTGGAGAGAAAGGTTTGCACACTGGCCTTTGTGAGCCACGGAGGGGTCACATGTTTCCCCCTAATAAATAACGCCCTAATCAGTGAATAAAAACTCCAACACCTCTATCCTACCAATTAATTAATTAACAATAATTAATTAACAATCATTAATAATTAATCATCAAGAACCAACATGTCCGGGGTAGGTAGTCAAGGGGGCTGTAGTGGAGAGGGAAGAGGGGCAGAAGGAGGGAAATGAGGTCAGGGGTGGGGGAAGGAGGCTATTTATAGCAGCCAATCAGAGAGCGAGGAGGCGGGGTCACGTGACCAAATCCAGCCAGTAACAGCCTGTGACAGGTGGGCCACCACACTAATTGTATTACACTGCTACTCAATAAGCTCCATTTGCACATTGCTCGGCACGTCCTCAACATCAACACTAAATGGTTAAATTGTATTGAATATGTATCTGATTAAATAAAAATGTGGACGAAAATTAATGGTTTAGGTTATTACTAATTCTTCCTAACAAAGTGTAGTCTACATGTTTTAACTCAGCCATTATTATAAATAAACTTAAAATACTCATAAACGACAAAAATACAACCTTTAAGAGAATAAAACATTGTTGGTATACAATTGTTTGTAAAAAAAATAATATAGCTATACAAATTATGATAGAATTCCAAAAATAAACACACCTAAATTACACTCAAAAGTCACAACTCATTTTTCGGGCTCCGTAACATAAATTGAACTCTTATGAAAAACTCAAGTAATATATATTTTTTCGATCCCACACAGATCTCAACATTTAAACGGTTGGACATATAAAGCCAAAAATTGGGTTGCAGTTAAATGATAGCGTTCCCACATGAAATGGGTTGGTAGCAATTTTGAAAAAAAGACGAATAACGAAATTTTTGAGTCATTAAAAAACAGTAAGTACAAGTTTTATTATTATTATTATTATTATTGAAGTTATACTTCTTTAGGCGCGTTATGAAAAAATGACGAGTGTGAAATTTTAAGATGCGCGCGCATCACTGTAACACAGAAGTAACAGGTTGAAGTTAAACCGCTCATTAAGTCTCGAAAAAAAAAAGCTACCAACAAAATAGAAATAGAACCTCT
>CABFVZ010005750.1:12753-26372 GCA_902151445.1 Timema monikensis
AAAAAAATTGTGCTTATAGACTTTTTCAAGTGCTCCAATATAATTGAGGTTAACTATCCGTATGTATTATTTATTGATATAAATTAAAATATTATTATTTAACATAATTAATACTAAATATTATTAAATTATTTTTTATTTTTTAATGATGCCAAAGAAGTATAACTTCTCACGCGCGTACATAAGTACACACACAATTTTTATTATTATTATTATTATTATTATTATTATTATTATTACCCAATTATGCAGGGTATTTTTGAAAAGCTTTTATTGTGAGGTTTCAAATATATATATATATATATATATATATAAAATACTTTAATATAATAGTATGCATATATTATTAAAAAAATCAAACAAATAGTCTCATAAACGGAATTTTAAAAATGTTGGGAAAACACTGAAAAAAATGAATATTTAAAAACAAATGTTTTATACTGTAAACATGATTTTATTTATATGAAAATAATCCTTTACTAAATATGTATATATTACTCTCACTCGGTACTTTTACTAATGAATGCCAACTGCCGACAACTTTCGGTGGAGCAGAACCACATAAACGAGAAGAAGATGGTGAGCCTAGGCACGAAATCCAAATAACCTGCACCAAGTGCACACCTGAATATAAAAGTTCCACCGTATCAGGAATCGAACCTAGCGTCCCTAAATCAGTATAAAAACATGCTATCGATTGAGCTAAGCTTTTGTACTATCTGTACGTTAAATAAATTTGTAAATCGTGCTCTTGTAGAATTCTTGGTTTAGAAAGCATTTATAATCGTAATAATAATAATAATAATAATAATAATAATAATAATAATAAGATAACCAATAATTATTTGAGGAGTATGAGATTTTAACATATAAGTAGTAATGTAGCCTACAAAATACATCATTTATTTGTTCTTGAAATTAACTTGAAACGAGTAATAAGTGTTGTCTTACTGCAAAACATAAATGTTTAGAAAATGATTGGATGTTATCTGCATTAGAAACCGTCAGTATTTTGCTAGTGCATTACTTGATGAAGTGAATAATGTAATCCAACCCTCCTTTTAGACGCCTAAATACTAATTACTCTAATGGGTTAGGAATTGGAAAGGTTGAAGTTAGAGGAAGTGAACCCGCATTTTCATGGAGGGAGAGTGTAAAACCATTTAGGAAAAATTACCCTAGTTCACCCGAGCGAGATTAGAAACTCAATCTCCACATCCTTGTCAGTCGAGCTAAACAGTAAACTAGCGCGTTAGCTAACTACACCATTGGGGCGGGTCTGAGAGTTGTTGATAATCTAAGTGTGGTAAAACCATTATTGATTGAACTTAAAAAGTTAATAATAGATTATAGACCAGTGTGATATCTGCTCGAAACACTCACAAAATAAAATATTTAATATCTTATATTAAACATAATTACAAAGTAAAATAAATATTCTAGGAAATACGGTAAATAATTTATATTATATTGCTTTGGTATTCATACGGACAAAAACATTTCTCATATGGTCCATTTTCAGTGATGAATGAAACAGGGTTCTAGTCCTTGCCGGGAATATTGTGACAGGTTTTCCTAAATTGTTTCCTAGCTTCCCTCCAATAAAAGTGGTTACATCACCTTTATTTGTATCTTTTAATCACTATCCGCCAGTAATTAGTAGTAAAGGTGGTTGAAATAGGTAATATTATGTTACTTATAAATATTCTCCTATAGTTCACTTTGGATTTTACTATCCCCTTCGCGGAAGAACGGAATTTAACCTTCCGGCTGACCTACAAGTTCCATTATAGCTAGGCCTGTCAGTATTTCCAGGGACTCACAGCAAAACACCTGATTAAACTAATGTTACAACCTGCCTGGATATAAAAACTACGTAAGCCTATTTGAAAAAAAATTACACTGCAATCGCTTATGTGTTTATAAATATCCTAGATAAAATATACACATCAGCCATCCAAAACTTTAACAGGGACTCGAACCCCAATACCTAAGTCTATCATACTACAATTTCCCTGGTTGATATCCTACAGAGTACAATTAACTACGGAATCAGTTGTTTACAAATATCTGGCTGGCACTTCACCGGGACTCACACCGAACCGTGCGATTATAATTACTATACTAAAAAATGCCTGGATAAATACACTATAGAATAATAAAAACTACCCCACAGTAATTGTATTATTATTATTATTATTATTATTATTATTATTATTAGTAGTAGTAGTAGTAGTAGTAGTAGTAGTACTGCGTCTTACTACCCGTTCGGGTTGTACGCACTTACGCTAATGTGCAATGGTAGGATGATTGTGAGATTAAATAGAAGACCTACAGTTTAATTTGTAATCCGAACAACGGTGGAGGTCTGGCATTCCTCACATTCACAAGTTGTGATTAATACACGTATTGTCAGAGGTGAAGGAAGGGTTTGGCAATCAGATAAATCTGTGCCGGGATCGAAGATTGAAGCCCGGACCTTCAGCATGGAAGTCCGACACCTTGCCCCTAGACCACGAGGTCACCCAGATATAAATAAATCCGGCCGTATCTTTAACGGAAAATCAAACTCTAACCGTATGTATGCAAGATCCTCCCTTAGCAGACATCCTAATGAATATAAATAAAAGCACCGCAATCGTTTATGAAGTTCCGGGTATCTTTGGCTATAGACAGACATTCTTAAAATCAGTACAGAACTACAATATTTTTTATTTTAAAATATTTACATTCCAAACCTTAAAAAAACAGAGATATCGTTTAAAGTGTTTTAAGCTCGTGAAACAAAATATACTATATTTCTCCTTGCTTTTCAATTATTTAAACCTCTTAACTCTGATGTTGTATTAATACTTGTCTACAACATGTCTTGTTTTATTTTTTGGATTTCCAAAATCGATTTATTAAAAAAAAGGTTAAAAAATAATACAGTTAACATAATACATAGGATTTATTAAGAAATTATAATTAACTTAAATCTTAATAAAACACAATTTTTCTCAATCACAGTATTGATCAAATATTTTTACTAATAGTTATATTGTGACCGGTATGATAACATTAAATAAAGTATGGAATCGAACTATGGTCCCACAAAATAATACACACTCATAACAGCTTTGAAGAAACAAATAAATTCACTTTTATAACTAAAATATTTCCAATAGATTAGATTTTATCAATTTTTTTTATTTAACACGGAAATAATTTTATATAAAAATTTTAAATCAATATTGGGACCCTTAAATTATATGAGTTATCAGTTTATTAAACTTAATTAAAAACCTTTTAGAGTTAATCTGTTATTTGCGTTACATGTGTGGAATATAATAATTAATCATTAATAAATTTACAATTAGCTACACACAGTAATGAAGATTCTGTAAAGGGAGAGACTTGCTTTATGTTCCCATGTAAAAACAATCAATGTGGGTAGCAGTGCCAAATTTTAATAGCTAAAAAAATGGCAGCCTGTATGTTAATGAGAGCAAACATAATTAATCAACTAAGTATGTAACTAATAAGTATTGATTTTATCATGATCAGAACAATAAAGTAATATTAATTTAGTAAATCAAACACTTTGGGCATCGCTAAGAGACATAACCCCTCCCCCATCACTCCTTACCAACAGTCAAGAAATAATTTAAGGACTTAAGACCTTCTCTAACTTAGGGCTTGGGCGTAGCTAGGCAAACTATTCTGCAGGCATGTTGGGAGGTATAGCATACCGCGCGGGCTGAGTGAATATGTTGCTACCTTTCAATCTCAACGGAGTGTACCATGGTCAAAAGATGGCTTTAGAAATATAAACAAAATGAAAGAAAAAACTGAAAAGCATGAGAAGTGAAAGAAGCACGTTGATAATGTTGTTTCACGGTCACTTTTAGGAACCATTAGTATTAAGGAGAAACTTAGTGAGGCATACAGACTTTCAATCAATGAGCATAATATAAAAGTTAAAAAGAACCGTGACATTTTGTTCAATATAAAAGACTGCATTTACTTTTGTGGAAACTTTGAAACTCCCTTACGTGGACATGATAAAAAAGGCGATTCAGTAAATCCAGGGGTATTTAGAGAATTAGTAGATTTTTCATTTAAATTATATTCAGATTTGTAGAATCACTTAGAAACCAATGCAGTCTTCAAAGGTATTTCTAAGACCATTCAGAATGAGATACTTGACTGCCTGCTACAAATATACCATGAAGATATAAGTATGGAAATTAGAAAAGTTTCCTTTGTAGCTGTCATGGCTATGACACAACAGATGTTTCTGAACACACTCAAATGGTCCTTGTTCAACGGTACGTATTGAATGGAGAAATATTTGAACGTTTTTGGGAATTCTTTATTCCAGAAAATCAAAACGTATTTTAGAACAATTGGACATGATCCTTCATGGAAATGGACAAAAACTGATAGCTCAGACATTTGATGGTGCAAATGTCATGAAAGGCAAAAAAGCAGGAGTTCAAGCAAAAATAAAACCAGTTTATAGTAATGCATATTTAATTCACTGTTATGCACATCAACTTAATTTAATAATGAGAAATGCAGCAAGTATTACACGAAACTCTAGCATTTTTTTTATCTATTATTATTTAGCACTGCGTCTTACTACCCGTTCGGGTTATACGCTTTTTTTTTCTCTAACTTTCTGGCTATTCCGACATTCTTCTCAAGATCACCACGACGTGTGTCAATTCTCAAGAAACATGTAGACGTCAGCATTCCACGTCCATCCTCTACAAGGTGGAATTTCAACATACGAACCATAAACAGCGTTCTAAAAAATTTGCAACCTTTAAAAATCTGTTTTACTGAAATTCAGTCAACATCAAATGCAGATCAAACCATTTCAGAAGCAACAGGAATTTGAAAATATCTGAATGATGATAATAATTTCAGGTTTTATTCAAAGCTTTTTCATCAGATTAGGCCTTATGTTGAAATAATTTACAACCAAATGCAATCTAGAAAAATTAGTGTGTTTAAAGTTAATGAATATATAACAAATTTCAAGACTGCTATTTTAGAATTGAGAAACTCAAAGTACTGTGAGAATCCCTCAAAGATACTCAGGTCACCACCGTGGTTCGGATTCCACGTTAAACTGTAGGTCCTTCATTTCATCTAACAATCACCCTACACATTAGCGTAAGTGAGTATAACCCGAACGGGTAGTAAGACGCGGTACTAATAATAATAATAATAATAATAATAATTCAAAGATACTCATAGCAGAGGCTAAGGAAGTGTGTGACTATATGTGTTGATATAATGGACAGATATTCTTCCACTAAACACTTAATAGCTGCTAAATTGTTCAACAAGAATTGCTTCACTAGATTTAAGAATGAACATCCCACAAAAGAGATAGTACTGACCACTGAAACTTATGCCATGATTGACAAAAAAAGATTGAAACTGAACTAGAAGTATTATTTTGTAGGACTGATATTCATGAAAATTGAAAATTAATTGAGCTGCTGAAATTTATCTTGGAATATAATCTAGATGATGTTTTTAGTGAAATTATGAAACTGATAAAAATCCTCTTGACAATTCATATGACTTTATCAGAGGCAGAGCGCTGCTTTTTAACATTGAAAAGAATAAAAACTTTATTAAGAAGCACTATGAATTCGGAAAGACTAAATGTGCTTGTAGGACTTCCAATGGAGAAAAATTTCCTCAATTGTCATCCAGAGATCAAGGAAAAAATCATTGAACTTTTTGCGCAAATTAAAACAAGAAGAAAGAATGGATTTCATTTTTAAATGAATAAATCAAACTTTAACTGTAACTATTTAAGTTAAAGTAAGTAAAAAAAGCTGTTTTTTTTTCTTTAAGATTTTATCAATTTCTTGAATAAATTTTATTTTTATACATATTTTTTTTCTTTTTACACAATATTAAAACAAAGGCTAAAAATTCTCTGGAGCAGCACCTCCACTAATTTTAGCTACGAGCCGCCACTGCTAATTACACTTGCTTTTCTATAAACCACTTGATAATCATACTCGTCTAGGTTTAATCTCCATCTAAGTAATCTTGAACTCGGATCCTTTACACTAAAGATCCATGTTAAGAGTCTATGATCTGTGACTATTGTAAATTTTATTCCCTATAGATATGGCCTCTATTACTTTACCACCCAAATAATAGCTAACAATTTTCTCTCTGTTGTCGAGTAATTTTGTTCTGCCTTGTTCAGGGTTCGACTCCCGAATGTAAGTGGAAAATCTTTTCCTATCTCCCCTTAAGACAGCACTACACCTACAGCTTCCTGACTAGCATCCGTAGTTGATATAAAAGGTTTCCTAAAACCTAGAATTTGTAGTATTGTTTTTCTAGCTAAACTTTCTTTAAATTCGTTAAAAGATCTCTCTTGTTTCTCAGTCCATTCAAATTTCACCCCTTTCTTTAAAAGTTGATATAATGGTATACATTTCCTGTAATAACTGCATATACTAATGAATCCTTTTAATTGTCTACTCTTGGTTGATGTAGGATAATTTAATATCTTTTCTACATTTCTTGGATTTGGCATAACCCCTTATGTTGTAACTACATTTCCTAAGTAAGTAACTTCCTTGCTTAAAATTCACATTTATCGGGTTGTAATTTCAATCCATGTTGCCTATACCTATTAAATACCTCTACAAGTATTTAATTATGTATTTGCAATGATTCACCAAATACATCGACATTGTCTAAATAAATTAAATATTTTATTCCCTGCAAACCTATTAATATAGTAATCACCAATCTCTAAAATGTCGCCGATGCACCTTTTAAAATCATAATGTCCTGTTTGTGTAATAAAGACAGTTTTAGTCTGATCGTCTCTTTTTATTGGACACTGATTGTATGCCGAAACCATATCTAAAGCAGATAAATATTTTGCTTTACCTAACTGGTCTAATATGTCCGCAATGTTTGGGATAGGGAATGCGTCCCCTATCGTTATCTCATTAAGCTTCCTGAAGTCAACAACAACCCGCAACTTCTTTTCCCCTGAGGCATCTGTTTTCTTTGGAATAACAAGTATTAGACTGTTCCAAGGACTTGTACTCGGTTGGATAATATCATCTTTCAACATTTGTTCAACTTGACCTTCTACCTCTTGATTATGAACTTCAGGGATCCTATACTGTTTCTGATTTATCGGGTTTGTATCTTTACTTAACGGTATCCTGTGTTCCTTTAATATTGTCCCCTTTTAGATAGAATACATCATTATAATTATTACATATTTTCTCAATGCTTTTTTTTTTCTTCCATATTTAAATGTCCTAGCCTTAGTTTCTTGGCTAATATTCCTATTCTATCTCTTACTTGTGTTTTATTCTTTTAAAAACAAGTATTTTCCACTAGTTAACCCTTTCTAATTTTATTTTGGGTAATTCTATTTCAACAGCTTTTTCTGTTGTATTTAACACACTACTCTTGCACACTCCATTTCTAGCGTTTGTGAGAGCTTCCACCATGTATACCTCTGGCGCTAGAGAACCTTTAGGAACTATGATTAATCCTTCTCCCTCAACAACTAATTCAACTAGCTTTTCACTTCTAGGTGGTATGTACACTTTACTGGTGACACTTTGACTCTTATCCAACATAGGCAGTACATGCTGACCTAATCTGACCTCGATTCTCTGAAAATCAATTCAGGCTCGAAATTTACTCCAAAAATCTCTGCCTAATATCCCTCCATAACGGAGATTTTCCGCTACATATCACTGATGTACATACCCTGGTGGAAAAGCGCAGGAGTATACCATAGTAAACCAAGGAAAACCATAGTTGGTTTCGTATGGTTCTTTGAGGTCCAAGGAAAATTAAGAAAATTCAGATCATTACTCATGTATGGGCTGCTATGAATTTGTAAGGTTCATCTCCAGGGACAGAGTATACCAATGGGAACCAGACATTGTCCGGAACACTCAGGGTCTGTGATTTAAAATGGTTTTCTTTGGGAAAGGCCAAACCAATGCAAACCAGACTTTGTCTGGAACAATTTTGGTCTGTGGTTTGACCTGGTTTTGATCGTATATGCCAAACCATTGCAATCCAGACCGGGTCTGGAACGCTCCGTGTCTATGGGTATATCTGGTTTTCATTTGGACAGAACAAACCAATGCGAACCAGACGTTGTCTGGAACACTCTAGATCTGAGGTCTGGTCTGGTTTTCTTTGGAACAGAACCAACCAATGCGAACCAGACTTTATCTGGAACACTACAGTTATGTGGTTTGGTCTGGTTCTCTTTGGGACAGAACAAACCAATGAAAAACAGACTTTGTCTAAAACGCTCTTTGTCTGTGGTAATATCTGGTTTTCTGTGGGAAAGAACAAACCAATGCAAACCAAACTTTGTTGGAACACTCTTGATCTGTAGTTTGGTCTGGGCTTCCTTAGGACAGAACAAACCAGGGCAAACCAGAATTTGTTTGGAACAGTCTTGATTTGTGGTTTGGTCAGGGCTTCTTTGGGACAGGTCAAACCAGTGAAAACCAGACTTTGTCTGGAACACCCTTGATCTGTGATTTGGTCTGGTTTCTTATGGGAAAAAACAAATACAAACCAAACTTTGTCTGGAACACTCCAGCTATGTGGTTTGGTTTGTTTTTCTTTGGGACTGGACTGACCAACTCAAACCAGATTTAGTCCTGAACACTCCAGGTATGTGGTTTTGTATGGATCTCTTTGGGATGGGCCAAACCAATGGGGACCAGACTTAGTCTGGAATGCTCCAGGTCTGTGGTTATTTCCGTGTTCTTTTTAAGACAAAACAAAAAAAGTATTTGTCTGGAACACTCCGGGCATGTGGTTTGGTATGGTTCTCTTTAAGATGGGCCAAACCAATGCGAACCAGACTTAGTCTGGAAAACTATGGGACTATGATTTGGTCTGGTTCTCTTTGGTACCAAACAAACCAATGCAGACCAGATTTTGTCTGAAACATTATGATACTGTGGATTAGTCTGGTTCTCTTTGGGGCGGAACTAACTAATACGAACCAGACTTTGTCTGTAACACTCTGGGTCTGTGGCTTAGTCTGGTTATCTTAGGTACTAAACTAAACAATGGAAACCAAACTTTGTCTGGAACACTCTGGGACTGTAGTTGTACTGGTTCTCTCTGCGACAAGCCAAACGAATGCAAACCAGACTTTATCTGGTAAACTCTGGGACTGTATTTTTTTCTAGTTTTCTCTGGGACACAATGTATACAAACCACGATTTGTCTGGTTGTCAGGTTCTCTCTGAGACGGGCCAAACCGATACGAATCAAGCTTTGTCTGGAACAATCTGGGTGAGTGGTTTAGTCTGGTTTTCTCTGTGACAATCCAAACCAATACGAAACAGACTTTGTCCGGAACACTCTGTGACTATGATTTGTTCTGGTTCTCTCTAGGACAGCCCAAACCAACACGAGCCAGACTTTATCTGGAAACATCTGGAACTTTAATTTTTCTCTGGTAGGGGCCAAACCAATATGAACCAGACTAATATACGAATGCCTTTAATATTGAAAGGTGTGAAGGCTTGTTTGTTTTTAAATTAATCTCACAGGAATTTAAGCAGAGAACTGTTGCCTACATAGGCCTACCCATATAATTGTGTGGGTTGCTTGCCTAACACTAGACAACCACGTTTATTACGTCATATTTATGCTAAAGGTGATAACAAAGATCAAAAAATACTTTTTTATTCTTAATTATTCGTTTTAATGTATAATAATTTTCATAACATGTTTCCCAAGGTGTTAACCTCCATTTAGTAGTCTTTGGCATAGCCTTGCCTGGTCTCTAAATGGTTTCCAAATATTTCTTTCTTTTAAGAGACATCTCAATAATAAATAACGTATTTTGACGCACGGTTATTGGATGAACGTGATAACCTACTACAACATTCAGAATAAATATCACTCACGAAAAAATATTGATATTAATAAACATGACCAAGCTTCAATTAATCAAATTTGGGTTAGAGCATACCCTGAATAAGATTAAGAGAGTACGCGAAAGAAAAAAATTAAAATAATCATACCAAGTACATAGCCAATATGATTAAAGCTCAAACAAAACTTAATAATGAAGTACAACCATGAAAGGAGTGAACACAAAACAAAATTAATACTTTTGAGTAATTTATTTATTATATTATATTCAATTTTACATTACATTATATTCAATTTTACATTAATGTGAGATAAAAAACCATTTAATTATATGGTATGAAATGCGAGTTGAAAAAATTAATTTTGGAAGACATTTTTGCAGTGATGTTGGTATGAATGTTTTGTCAAAAGTTGACTCCTCAACCGTTATGAATTTCTTAATATCAACGATCTTTTGTCTTGAGATTTCAAACGCGTATGCTTGTGCTATATAGAAGTTTTTTTCTGTCTCCATAAAATGTTTGCTCGGTTAATATTTGCAAATGATCTCCATTTTGAACTAGGATTGGTGTCTCCCTCATTATAATTATTATAATCAAGCTTACTATCAATTTTAATTTTTGTATAATGTGAACTAATGTAATTTTCTAAATTGTTTAAGTGTAGGCCCCTAATATTTATTGGATTATATGAATACTAACACCCAGTGACACACCCAGAGATTTACTTTGGGGGGAGGAGATCGAGTATTAGCCAGAATAAAATTTCTCTGAAAAGGAAGCTTGGAGGAGGTAGTTAGCCAAATATTTTTTTAAAAAGGGTTTCCCCTCCAGCCTCAAGTGGAGTCTTGCGGACCCTCTCTAGTAAAATGTTATAGGCCTAATGTTAATATTTGAATGCAGCTGGAAGCTATTTGGTGGGTTATTCCTAAGAAAAAATTGAAATTAAATGCCTCTAAAAGCTATTTCCCGTGATCCTCGCCTTTTTTTAATTAGTATTTTTTAGAAACTATTCAGAATTGTCTTTGTTAGGCAAATGTTTGAAAATTACACACCTCTAGGAGCTATTTGGAGAAGTCCTCTCTTGACAAATTTTAAAAAATCAGGTGTCTAAATAAGCTATTTGGAGTGCTCTTCATTGGCAAATCTTTGAGATTTAAATGCCTATATAATGTATTCGGAGTACTCTTCGGTTAGCATATTTTTGAAATTTAAATGACTTAGAATATATTTGGAGTAATCTTCAGTTGCCAAGTTTTTGAAAATTATGTGCCCCATTAAATTATTTGGAGTGATGTTCGCTTGACAGTTTTTTTGAAATTAGATGCCTCTAAAAGGGGTGATCTTGTCTTGAAAAATGTATTAACCTTACATGCCTGCAGAAGTTATTTATTTTAAATTTTGATTAGCCTAATTGTGCCAACTAATAGAGAAAATTAACAAGTTATGAAGTGTTTTTTTATTACAGGTAGGGGAGACCTAGGGCCATATTGTACCTAGGGCCACCCTCAATAATGCTGAAAATAGTAAATTAAATTTATTCCTAAGAGGTGTGGGGGTGGGGAAGGGCTTGGCCGATTACATTTGGACTGCCACCACTACTTTTTAAAGCTATCCATTAAATTCTAAATGATTGTTTTTATTATATTTTAACCCACCTCGGTGGTGTAGTTAGCTAACGCGCTTGATTGTTGTTGAGCTATACTGCCGAGAACGGGGAGATCGAGGTTCGAATCTCACTCACATGAACTCGGGGATAGTTATTCCTAAGTGGTTTTCCACTGTTCTTCCACGCAAATGCAGGTTCACTTCCTCTAAATTCAACCTTCCCAATTCATAATCCATTATCATAATTAGCACTCACGCATATAACCCGAATGGTTTGTAAGACGCGGTGCTAAATAAAAATAAATATCTAACAATTTAGAAGAGTTTTTGAGCATGTTTGTAAAAAGTATATTACATCATCAAGAACTACTTCCAGTCCGTGACTGGGTCTTTTAAGTATATCTACTGATGTTTAAAGTGGACTAAATAGTGACTTAATCATCAATAATGTTCCTGAAATGGCCTCTGGATTAAATTTACTAATAATAAAACTTTAATACTTTACCTCACGCCTTTAGCTTTCACTGAAACATAACTTCAGTGTTTTTATGAATGTATATTAAAGGAACATCCCCAGTAAGCTGAAAATTACTCTGCAGACGTTCAACTCTATAATCTATTATTTAATCAGCTACCTAGGTTTTATTTCAAAATATGTCTACGCCAAAATGAAGTCTAAAGATTACAACAAGGATCTTTGTCCTAAAACCCCCATATTTTGAGTTTTATTATTTATTTTGTGATGTGATATTAACTCATTTTCAATGCTTTTTTAACCATATTTGTGGAGCTTTGTGACTAGGTTTAATGAAAAAGGTTTTTAGATTTAACCTCCCTCTAACTAAATACATTAATTTTCTAATAGACTCCCAACAGAAAATTTTAATTTCAATTCTAACAACCAGGCCATTAATTAACCAATTTATGTGAACAGAATCAGAATAATTGAAGAAATAAAACAATATAAATGTAACTATATGTTTTCTAGATTCAGAGTTAAAATGAAAATGTGGATTTGAGAACTACAGGATTCAATTCATCTCTAATTTTAAGTAGGCCTACATATTTTGAATAGGACCAAGATGATATAATAGGAATCTAATATGTCCATGGATTAAAATATTGTGTACCCGTACAGTATTTTAATGTAAGATATTTTGGGGTTTTGACATTTCTGGAAAAACTTGTTGAAACCTTGAAGGTAAGATTCTGTTAAACTGGGCTAGCTTATAATAAAAAAAATGTTAAATAGTTTGTATTAAAAATACTATAGATAGAAGGGAATGACATTTTTTTTGCATGACGAGAACTGGTGGGAGGGGGTAAGGGGGGAGGGGGCAAATATTGGGAAAAGGAAATTATAAAAATGACGTGTTGGAAATAAATTAATTAAAAAATGTATCATATTGATTTTTGAGCTAATACGGTAATAGTTGCAAAAGATTTAATGTGACAAAAAACATTAATATGAAACAAAAAGGTAGACCACCTAGTCACTTTTGTCAAAAGGATTTTGGTTTAGAGTATAAAACCATAATGCAGATAGGTTCTGTACAAACCTTGGTTAAAATTCAATAATATAGATTGTGAGTATTAATATTAATTCTTAATATAATTCAAAATGATAATAATAATGCTGATCACAAGTTTGGTAATCAAACTAGCCCAATGTTATTCACAGTCCCAAGGTCCTGTTGTTTTATCATTATTTCTTATATGAAGTATAGATAAACCTTTTTCTAATTAGTATTACGTTTAAATAAATAAAAACAATCTAAACAAAGGACAAAATTAGTTTTAGAGTAACACTATCAGTAGGTATTAAATGTAATACATTACGTTAATGTTAAGTTCTGTATCGTTAGACGAGTTAAAAAAAACTGATGGGGCTTCCATAGTTTTAGCACCCCTTGAATCTTCCCCCTCATTGTTCAGTTGGATCTCTGCTTGCAAGTAAGTGACCTTGTAGTTGACCTTGCAAAGGTACCTGTCCTTCGCCCCCTTAACGATGTGCACAGGCTGCTAGGGACAGCTATATTCCGATAGAGTGTAGTAGTATCGGTTTGTCGTGCTCGTGACGGCCCGGTTAAAGAGGGA
>CABFVZ010005751.1:0-26358 GCA_902151445.1 Timema monikensis
TTTTCCCTACCATAAATCTATTATATAGTAGGATATTGGTATGAAAAAAGACCTTTCAGAGAGTAATTCCTACCGTGAATGGAGTATATGTACTGTACATAAAAGCTAAGAATATCAATAATTGACCACCATTGGTGAAGATTTGTAATTGTCGAAGCCGAATTTTTTTTAAAAGGCAAAGTCGAAATTGATATTTGTTTTGAAGCCAAGTTAAAGTATCAAAGCCTTGCACACCCCTACCACATAAATTTGAAAGTATTTGGTATCATATTTGAGCAAAAAAGTACCTAATTCATTTATTGACTTTTTATACTGAAATACAACCCTTTACAATACCTATTTAGTTTCTGAGAAGCAATCGTAAAGCTATGGAATTAATATTTAGTGTAATATATTTATGAAATAAAAAGTCATGTCTTATATTTTAGTTTTTATAAATGTAGAAGCTGTGATATCTATGCACTGTATGTGCTATTTATTGTATTTTATTCCTAGAATGAATGTTTTTTTGATATAAAATGCTATCTTAGAATGGGAACATTATCAAAGTGTGATTCACTTAAAACTCCCTACAACATTTTGTGTGTGACATTATTTATGGGCTGGCTCTTAAGTGAGTGTTTACCTGTAATTTGTAAATAATTACCTTCATTTGGGGGAAATGCCCCAGTCATCGCCGCTAAGTTGACTCTTTTTAAGTGCCGGCCAGTAAATTTTAGGGCCATGCTGATGTCAATAGACAAACATTTGGGAGTTAATGTTATTTTTTTTGTAGTGACAACTGTACAGGAGGTGATAACTAAGAATTTAATAAAACCTAACAAATTTGTAATATTCTCTTTTGGCTTCCATTGTGTCAATAATTTATTTTATATGAACTAATGAATGTTAGATTTAGACGATATCAGCTTTCTTTCTAGTTTTCATTTCTTGGCATGCCCACTTCAAGCTTTTAGATTAAAGGACTCCATTTTTATGACAAAATTTTTTCAATGGCTTGCAACAAAACATAGTTTATTTCTGTTTTAAATGTAGAGAAAATGTTGCTGATTTAAAATATACTGTGAAAAATGACAGAAATGAGAATTGGACCTGGGACCTTTGGCTTAGTATGCCATTGCTCATAACATCGAGCTAATAAAGATCACTTCATGCTGATAATAGTTTATGATTGTCACTCTGAAACTTAAAATTCACTGGAACTCAGTAACAAAAAAAAAACACCTTAGGAGGCAACTGCAATTGAATTATTTAAAATAAAAAAAAATTGTAAAAATAATGTGCTTTCTGAGTTTAACAGTTCTTTTTTACTTTACATCCATCACTGTTTACAGCCTGTGTGCTGGGTCAATTAATTTATTTAAGCTATATATTTTCCACTACCGACTTACTAAGCCTGTTGTTGCTTCACAAACCTTATAATATAACTTTAAGACAGATACAGGCACAACATCCAGTCCCTGTCCATTAATTCATCACTGTGAAAGGATAAACCCACATTTCACCAATGATTAATGTTACAGCCATGCCAGGAATCGAACCCGGGACCCTTAGATCAGTAGGCAGATACCCTACTGACAGCTAAGGGGTCAGACTAAATTAACAGTTCATAATTCTAAAAAAAAGGCATACCAATTTTCAGAAATCACAGCATTTTCCCACCAAAACATAAAACAATATGTTAACGTTAAAATCAAAAGTGGTAGACAGCCTTGGAGGATCCTAACCTTGTCAATATCCAATCTTTTAAATAAATAAAAAGTATTTTTTTATCATCGTGTTTTACTACTTGTTCAGTTTGTATGCATGTATGATAACTCTAATAGGGTGGAGATAAGGAAGGAAGCATTATAGAAGTAATCTACCCGCATTTACTTGGAAGGAGAGTGGGAAACCATTTAGGGAAAAACACCCTCAATAGACCTGTCCAGGATTCAAACCTCGATCTCACTGTCATCAAGCCAGTCTAATATCGAGAGTGACACCTTAGATCGCTCAGTCACTGAAGCGGGTCTTTAAATTTTATTGAAATATATTTGAGACTTACACATCTCATGTCCACACTTTTTGTTTTTGTTACAAATTCATCTTATTTTAATTAATATTTTGCAAATTAGGTAAGGACCCACAATATTGTGGTGACATTTAAAGATTCTGGTATAAAAAATGTTGTCATTTCAGTCCACAACCTTAAAAACCTTGATCTCTAGCACAGATCAAAGTGATAGCATGTATTTTTTAAGTGTAGCCCTTTTTCACCCTGCACTTTTTGAATTGTTATGTTTTTTATATTTATAGTTCATTTTTATTGTTCTGGCGCAGCACTTTGTGCTTAGATCTAAAGTCAAGGATTATAATAAAGATCCGATTGACATTGATGTGGGATCGAGTTGTTGTCAAGGTCTAGTGATCATTTCTATAATTATTATTGATACTGACATATATTAAATTAACTCAGAAGGGTATAAATAAATATTAGTTTATCTTGTGAATCATACAGTCATGTATTTAGGGATCTAAAAAAGGGGGATAGTAATAATTTAACAAGTCGTGTTTAAAAAAATTGGTTGAGATGGACTAATATTTATTTTATTCTTGTGATGGTGAACTATCTGAATAGCCTCAGATGCACTTAAGATCAAGGTCTAAGAGGATTTTCTTAAAAATTAATGTGTCGTGGTTATTAACAGATTTATCTAAGGGATTTGCTTACCCTGTCAGGGAATGACTTGATTAGGTATGTATGTATATATGTCTTTAAGGGATAAGGGTGAGAAAAGCTTTTTGAGAAAATGCCTGCATTGGCAAAAAAAAAAAATTTACTTATAGTACATCTAGCCGAGATTCAGTCGGTTGTGAGCCTGACGCCTTGAACCTCATGACAAAGAGTAATAAAACGCCACCGAGTCTCGGACTGGACGCCATCTCTGGCGGCGTTGGGACAAGAGACAGTCGACGAAATCTCCCAACACTCTTACAACCCCCGAACAACGGACAACTGGGGAAAAGGAGTTGTCTAATTGGACATCATGGCTTAGTTAACTTCCTCCTTGAACACTACATGTGAGAGAGAGGGTGATAAAGAATTGGAGGAAGCGGAGACGAAAAAAATGACTGGATACATTTTGAAATGTGATTTATGGTTCGAAGAAGCTTTTAGAAAACACTACCATATTTTCCACGGTCAACATTGATAACATTTACAATATAGATATTTTGTATATAATAATATATATCAAGGTGACAGCTGCAAATCACATCACTTGACGTATGAGTACATTAAAGTATTAAGATAATGAGAATTGTACTGTACATGATCGTTATGTGATGTGTTTAATGCTCCATGTCTTACCACCCGTCCGCGCTATTTATAAGTTGACACTAATGGGATAGGCGAGAGCTAGCTGGGATGTTTGAGGAAATGTTCCCGCATTCGTGTGAAGTAAGTGATGACACATTTAGGAGAAACTACCACAGTACATCTTGACTTCCCATCACCGGGGAACCAAACTAAACGAGACTGACGCCTTAGTCACCGGGATTGAACTGTCAATTATGTTTAAACGAATGGAAGGGAAATTATTAAATGATTGTTTATCTCCATCAACAACAACAACAAAAACTTTCTTCGTATTAGGGGTGAGTCCGGTGTCTAACCTGCTCCACTGATCGATCTTAATTGTAGAAGTGGTACACAAGCTGTTATGACAACCGTGTGTGGGTTGCTTCAAAATGTCTGAGTGTATTCGGTTCGTCTTTAGCGCCTGCTGAGAGTGAGTTATATAGCCCGCCTACCATAGCTGTAATAGGGGTTATCTAGCGTGAACCCTCAAGGCGAGTCGACCAACCACTAATATTTGACAGGGCATTTTGAAATGCCTTGCCACTCAGCACTAATAACATATAGATACGAACTAAAAGGTAACGTTTTATTTAACACTGATCTTCTCTTATTACATCGTTCGTGGACATTTATGACGTCATAGGTCACATTCTATACCTAGTATGCGTAGACACATCTCACACAAGACATTCACATGTGTGATGTCACGACCTTACACAAAAGCACTCGAGTAGGGACAGCGTTTATATAGTGTACATATTTAATACACAATCCTGAAGGTAAAAGGTTAGGTTAAATCAGGTTACTTTATGATTTGAGTGCGAATAACACACATTAAGTTCAAATAATCAACTGGAACCATTCAACACAATTACCTTGAAAGAGTTCTACTATATCCCTCCAGGTAGAGATGGGTGAAGTTGCTTGGAAAATAACTACCATATTTCATTAGGTTAAGTAATTTGAGTCACTCCTAATCAGTACCAGAACAATTCACTTTCATGATCCTGTTCTCCGAGATCAGATAGTTAAAATTATGATTTGAAGGGGAATATCCGATTACACGTTCAGAGCTCTGGTAGTTGTGTTACACTAAGTGTAGGAATTATCAATTATATGTTTGAAAAGTATAACAAACTTGTTTTCATACAAGGAGTGGGAAAGACATTTTCTGGGTCTGATTATTTCTTCAAATAGACTCTTAAGGTGTGTTGGAAGTGAACGCCAGTTAAGTGACTTAATTGTATAGTTTTTATTGTTCCAGTAGCTACATCAATCTTTAAAGTTCTTGAATATCTGTCGTGGAATTTGAATAGAACTTTTTCTATGCACTGAAGAAATCTTGTTCAAATTCCATGAGGGCCGTGACTAATATTAAAAAAAAAAAAATAGTTTAGATCCCAAGGCATCCTAGTTGTAACAGTTAATGAGTGTTCTCGTGGTTGCATCTGTGAAGGAGTAAATAAACATCTAAAAATGGGGATCAACTGAGTTTGGTAATTACGTAGCTTTGACCACTTAAAGGATATATTTATATTTGCTTGCTTTAAACGCTGACAGAATAAATAAAAATGCTAGTAGAAAATTAAACTAACCATATCTTCTGAAGCGATATTTTTTATTTATGGCAAGACTTTTTTTTTTACTAGAAAAGTGGTAAAAAAAAATATGAACCTTAATTCACGATCCCTTACCCTTCACCTTAAAGTGTTCATGAATAGTAAATAACCTTTGTACACTCTGTTCCCTCTTAAAGTATACACTCCACAAAAAATAGTATTAGTGTGTGTGTTCTAAACTAACCAGTTGAAATAATAGTTTTTACATCATTAGTAGGTGCAGGTGTAGACTATAGTGTCTCACAAAGTAATAATGCTTGTAATAAAACGTTAGATCGCTTAAATGTAGAACGGGTGATTATTCCATTTAAAGAGACACTTGAAAGTACCTGTTCCAAACTTGGTTATTTCTCTGGCGCAATGTTATACCCAGAGCAAATGCCATGATTAGAATATTTTCGCGTGCGTAAAATGGGAAACGCCTCCTTAAGCCGATAACACGTGTTTTATTTTATGGCTTGATTTAAGTTGGGAAAAGGGTGGGTGGGGGGACCCAAGCTCCTGATTAATATGAAATTATCGCCACTGAAGGACCGGCCTGCTTGTACACACTATTCCAATTAAAGCACCGACTCGCTTTTTGATCTGATAACGCTAGTAATTCAAGACCACATGGGAACACGAGGCTTGTCAAAACAAAGCATGTAGTTCACGTGTTGATCATAAGATGTCAGCCTTGTCGCAGGAAGGAAATTATAAATTAGATGGCGTGCGCTGTCACGATTGTCAAGGTACGCCTATTAGGTCAAGCCGCGCTTATCATTAGAAATAATCATTTTACCTTACTTGGTTGTTTTTACTGTGTCGTTGAAACAGATTGGTAGATTGAACAGTAATTTTCTACCCCCCGCCTGAGTATTTAATATTTTTTTGTTTTAATTTTGAAAAACAATTCTTTAGTGAGAATAATTCATTGTTATTGTGTTATGGAGACCCAATCTTACTCCGTAACTACACAATTCAAGTTACGCTTTTTCAATATTAATCTTTGTATTATCTGTTTTTCACAACAATAACTAACTAACAAACTTGTACATATATCTATCTGTTCCATACGAAGAACAAGGGAGATAAGAGTACAGAGGGATGATAGGGACTGTGATGACAAAAAGAGTGATAGGGATAAAAGGCAGTACCTAGGGCGAAAGAAAGTTCTGTGTAAGATTAATGTTGGTCTTCCATGAATATATATTTGTTCGACCCATTAACGAACCAAATTAAACTTTTACGTAAATTATTTAAAAACAAAATTGATTTTAATAAAAAGTTGTAATAGTAATTTCCATTCGCGTTCCTAATATATAAGCTTAGCTGCAATAAATGATTTATTTGTTTGCGTATCCATCTGTTGGGAAACACAGCTCTAGCCACACCTTTCTATTATAAAGAGTTTTTTTTTAATGTAGACCTGACCAACAAAGCCAATATGGACACCGTGTTTCAACATGTCAAGCTCGTCTCCATCTAATGTTCAATGTTAGAAGAATATATACTAAATACCTCTTTGTGAGACCTTCATTCTTCGCCATGTTCATCTTCCCTTAGAGCATTTTTTTTCAAACTTGTTTTATAACATTCTCGATACTTTATTCTAAAATTAAGTGAGGAAATGAATATTTGAAAAAAAGATTAATCCCCCTAGGCTTAGGACACAGCTTTAATTTATTAGCAACAATTTTCTTTATATATTATAAAATTACCTGATTGAAAGGATTTATCAATAATTTATTTAAAGGATATCACAAAAGTCTATCAGAATCTATTTGCCCAAAACAGACTAATAACTTTTTGTTTACTTTTATTTTTGATGTACCTTGATTTAAACTTTAGTCCAATATGTAGGCCTAGCTTTAAGCTGTTTAAGTACGATAACTTTATAACTCACGACACCTAATCTATGCAGAACATTTGTTTCGTGCCTATATTTTTTGAACCAGTCTGTATCCACCACAGTACAGGCGGCCGCATAGAAATGTTTCCCCTGGGAGCCGCGCCCGGAACCACACCTGAATTATGAACCGGCAGAGGGCGACATAATGTCACAGTTCGTCCGGTAGAATGCGTTGCGTGGTTCTAGCACGGGAATTCACCCAGTGAGGTAAATGTACCGGTTATTTGACGCTGCGACACTGATTTATCCTCGCCACAAGTAAGAGGGGAATTTGTGTGTTTCGTTTATGGGTGACATCTCTAAAACACAGCTGCGCTCACAGTATTTTGAAATACTTTCCATCAATACTCCTGAAAGTTTTTATTGATTGAGTTTGTTTAGTCAATTTATTGAGCTGGAGCATTTTTAAATTACATAACTTGCAGTGAATTTTAAATAAATATAAAGTATTTTTTAAATTTTGAAAACATATTTATGGAAGCTGTGGTTTATCTGATGACTACTGGGGAAGCTATCACAATTATCAAAATTGTACATGTCAATCACGTGGCCAGGTTTATATAACTTAAACTTGATTCTTTCTTAAATGATTGATGAGAATCATATCAAATATTGAATCTTTTCATATATATCAAGGGCAGCGCCCTTAGGAGCCACAGGGGTCAGGCCCCAACTAGATTACATCCCCATAATTTGTGCCGTAAGCCCGCAATAGTGTTCGTAAAAATATTCAAACACGTTGGGTGCTGCTAACTTCACCTAGTATTATCACTAAATTAATGTCACAAATTTATAAATCTGTGACATATTTCTTAGTTTTACCACAAAGACATCCAACTCTTGTAATTTGTGACCTCATATTTACTGTGGATGCGGCTGGTAGCACCATCAACAGTACAAATTCTGAGAGCTATGCCAACATTGAATACCAAATTTAAGTCGTAAAGAATATTCCACACCTATTATTTGTGTCGCCATAGTTTTCATGAAAATACCAGTGGCCTCACGTTAAAATTAAGGAAGGTCGTATAGAGGAAGTGCACCCACATTAGCGTGGAGTGTATGTGTTTGTGTGTATGATAAATTATAATATTTTCAAAACCACCTGGCTAAGATTCTTGCCTTGTCCTCACAGTCAGCGGCAATCAGTGTATTATCATAAGGCTGACTCCTGTTAAACCATGCGACCGCTGATGCAGAAAACCCCTCTCTTTCAAATAAGCTTCTAATCTTATCTGATGTCACCGCCAATGTTACACATTTGAGAAACAAGCGAGGATATTTAGTGCTGAACTAGTTTTTTGTGTGAATGGTTGGCATTTTAATAGTTTTCGTGAAAATGACAAAAAACTTTCGTTAGCTACCAGCAGCAGTTTAATAGCACAAATTACGAAAATGTTGCCAGTAATATTAGCTGAATTTGTGCTTCTAAAACCCATTTTCATAATTGGTGATGCCTTAATTTCTCATCAAACACTTTGATGTACTACCGCCTATCACGACTTGTATAACCTAAATTAAACAAATCCTTTAGTACATATCACAGGATATTATTTACTATTACTTAGGCTGTGCCACATAAATAAATCAGTTTTATATATTGTGCCATAAATGGTTTTGGAGAAAAGAAGAACAAAACTGCTAAGTGAAACATGCAGCACCAACATTTTAAAACTACAAATTATATTAACAACACTAGCCTCACAATTAATAATAAAATAGGAATATGACCTGTATATTTAAAATATCATGAAAATATTATTGCTTAGTATATTAGTATTAGCTCATATTTTCTCATGTACAAGATTGTGTGTGTGTGTATGTCCAGTGTGGTGTTCACACAAGCTGCAGAGTTCTCATTCACACAAAGAAACTGTTGATAAACACTTTAGGGGTGGCTAGAGGGTGAGACAGAGAAATACATTCCTCAAGTCTTCGAGAGATCTCATGTACCCCAAAAGGATGTCTGATATATTTTATTTACAAACCATTTTCAATTGTAAGATATACTTTTGGGATGTAACTCTCACAATAGACTGAGCCACCGATGGTGGAGAGATCAGGGTTCGAAATTCAGTCAGGTGTATTGAGGGTGTTTGTTTCTAAATAATTGTTTTACACTCTACCCAACGCGAATTCGGATACACTTCCTATAAATTAAACCTCTCTCATTCTTAACACATTAGTGCAATTAGTGGGGCCTACATACGTATATAGCCCGAACACGGTGCTGATAGTATATATATTTAGCACCACGTCTTACTACCCGTTCGGGTTATACGCTTTAAGTACTAATTACGCTAATGGATTAGGAATTGGGAAGGTAAGATAAATCTTTGCCGGGACCGAGGATTGAACCCCGGCCGCCAGCATAGAAGTCTAACACCTTACCCCTAGACCACCAGGTCACCTCTGAACGCTGGTCTAGTTCCCCCGAGTCAGACAGGTATACCAACAGAACAGCCTGAGTTTACCTTGATGTCTCCCCCGTGCACGGCGGAATGCAACGGCACGTTACCCTCGGAGTCGTAGAAGGAGATCATCTCCTCCCTGGGACAGCCCCTGGACTCCCCCCACTGCAGGAACACCTCCATGGTGCGAGAAGACGCGTTCTTGGCCGCCTCGTGGATCGGGTAGTACCCGTTGTTGCAAGGCTTGCGGGGACACGCACCGAACTCTGTGATCTGGAACCAGTTTGTCCTTTCAACAACTAGAGGACCAAACAAACGTCAGGCTCATATCTTGGGCAAGATCTCTTACAATACGGTCAGCAAATGGAAACAATGTGTTATTAAAACATACAGATGTGTTTTTATGGCATCATAGCTCAATCACATTAACTCTAAACCAATGTCAGCCTTCGTAGAAATATATTCACTTGATGAACACAAGCATTTGTAATTATTACTCAAAGAAAATCGCATATATCTGATAATAACTTATATTATAATATTACATATAACTTGAGTTGGTACGCTTGTTGTTGCTCGCCCGTCTTATCCCCGCTTCCCCTTTCCCTAAACCCCCAGAAGGGTGAGGTGTTATAGTATCCAGTGCTACCACTGCTAACAGCTGAAAAATAACAATAACTACATTATTTTAAACAAAAGACAATCGATGCATATGACGGAAACCTACTTTAGACTCACTCTTGTATATCTCAAAATAGAGTGCGTATGATTTCTCCAAACTAGACTGGATACAAGGCCTGTTGGGACTACATGGTAAATGATGTCATCTAAACACAAGAGAAACCACACACACACAATGTTATTCAATAGGAACAAATAATGGCTGTCTGAAGTGAAGTTTTGATCTTGAGTCACCTCGTTTATGGAGATGATAGAAAAACACTTCTGTAAAACCTTGAGGTCTTTAAAAGCAATTACTCTTAGTTCTCAGGGGAGTATCAGGTTTTATGGAGGAAAATGATCAGCTAATGGAGTGTCGTGTCTTCTGTGTTGGCATTGACCCTTGCAATGACCTCCTACAGGTCATTGGATGGGGTCAGGTCACTTCAGTATCAATACCATTGACTTAATAAGCTGTTCCTCGTAATATAGTTCGTGTTTATTTGGTGGTATCGTGACAGGGGCAGCCAAAACCAATCAAGTAAATGATAGTTTTTCTCTGCGACGATGCTGTTCGTCGAGGGACGTCCACATAATAAACGTCCATGTCGAACAAAAATGTCAGAAACAAACACGTTAATCAATCATGATTGCGTGGGAAGTTTCAGTTATGTCCGACTAACACCTGATTTGAGCTTGATCTCGTGGGGGAAGTTACATTGCTGTTGGACTCGTTATTCTTGCTAACTTCTGTTGTAGTTATTTTGACCACTGTTGGGTTAGGTAAAGTTCGCGATGTTGGCCTTTAACAAAGATTGTATTCATCATCGCTAGGTACTGAAAGAGTTATACGGTAGGAACTACTTTTTCCCAGTGAAAACTTGATTAAACAATTACGTATTTACATATATTGTAAAGCTTAGTAATAGCGCTGTTGATTGTAACGAAACCTTGGCTATAACATCTGATATTGAGTGGTTCTAAATAAATATCCATGTCTCACTCTCCCTACTAGGGTTAATGGTGGGTGTGTTTATTGCTCTAGCTGATAGTTTTGAACAGAGCACGTTCCCTACTAGGGTTAATGGTGGGTGTGTCTATTGCTCTAGCTGGTAGTTTTGAACAGAGCACGTTCCCTACTAGGGTTAATGGTGGGTGTGTTTATGGCTCTAGCTGGTAGTTTTGAACAGAGCACGTTCCCTACTAGGGTTAATGGTGGGTGTGTTTATGGCTCTAGCTGGTAGTTTTGAACAGAGCACGTTCCCTACTAGGGTTAATGGTGGGTGTGTACTATTGCTCTAGCTGGTAGTCTTGAACAGAAAATGGAGGATATGGAGATATCAAGTTTCGAATTTCACTAAGGTGTATTGAGGATGTTTGTTTCTAAATAATTGTTTTACACTCTCCCCTAACGCAAATTCGGGTACACTTCCTATAAATTAAACCTCTCTCATTCTTAACACATCAGCGCAATTAGTGGGGCCTACATACGCATATAGCACGAACGCGGTGCTGATAGTAAACTAATAATAATAATAATTATTATTATCATCATCATTTTAATTTCCTTTCGGTTGACGCGGAGTCTAAAGTGCTAATATCGTGTTGAACTAGACTGCCGAAGAAGGGAATATTGGGGTTCGATCCCAGTCGGGTGCACAGAGGGTATTTCTCCCTAAAAAAGTTCCACTCTCCTTCCACGCAAATGTGGATACACTTCCTTTAGATCAAGCCTTCCTTTTCAATTAGTGTAATTAGTACAAAGGCCTATAACCTGAACAGGTAAGACGTGGTGCTAAGAAAGTTACATCCTTGAATAATACACGAGTATTACAGAAGTTAGCTGCATAAGAATATAAAATAAACAATCATTGGTAACTAGAGATACGAGACGGACAACTTTACCTATATTTTCCCCGGAATATAAACTAAACAATCATTGGTAACTAGAGATACGAGACGGACAACTTTACCTATATTTTCCCCGGAATATAAAATAAACAATCATTGGTAACTAGAGATACGAGATGGACAACTTTACCTATATTTTCCCCGGAATATAAAATAAACAATCATTGGTAACTAGAGATACGAGACGGAAAACTTTACCTATATTTTCCCCGGAATATAAAATAAACAATCATTGGTAACTAGAGATACGAGACGGAAAACTTTACCTATATTTTCCCCGGAATATAAAATAAACAATCATTGGTAACTAGAGATACGAGACGGACAACTTTACCTATATTTTCCCCGGAATATAAAATAAACAATCATTGGTAACTAGAGATACGAGACGGAAAACTTTACCTATAATTTCCCCGGAATATAAAATAAACAATCATTGGTAACTAGAGATACGAGACGGACAACTTTACCTATACTTTCCCCCGGAATATAAAATAAACAATCATTGGTAACTAGAGATACGAGACGGAAAACTTTACCTATATTTTCCCCAGAATATAAAATAAACAATCATTGGTAACTAGAGATACGAGACGGACAACTTTACCTATATTTTTCCCGGAAAATGTTCCAATTATTATTTCTGTAAAATAATTTCAACTGATTAAATGGATAATAATAATAATAATAACAGTAATAATAAATGGTAGTGGTAGTAGTAGTATTAGTAAAGAAACATCTGCTTCGGTGGCCACACGGTCTAACGCGCTATTCTCGCAAGAGACTAGACTGCTGATGACAGGGAAATTGGAGTTCAATCCCGGTCGGGTATCCTGAGGCAGGTTTTCCTAAATGATTTTCCACTCTCACACCAAGCTAATGCAAGTGCAATTCCTTTAAATTCAACCCTCCTCCTCCCTAACACATTGGCGTAATTAGTACATAGGTATATAATCCGAACGGGTATTAAGATGTGGTGCTAATAATTAAAAAAGTATGAATTTTAGTGTGGTGAAGGTATAGTTCTTAAGCACTTCCCATACCTCATCTTCCTGTCTCAAAGAGTGTTGTATATAATTCAGAGTTTATATAGTAAGTAACACAATCGCTCATTTCGCATGTTTATAACATAATATAATGCATATCTTATAACAATATACTATAATAATTAATTATATATGTTTTCCTTCATGGATTCTAGCAATTTTATTATTTTGAGATAGGCCTGTTAGTTTCGGATTCAATTCTAGGTTTATGGCACTAGATTTTACTATTGTCTTCGTGATAGTTTAAAACAAGGATAAAAATTTAATGGAATTCGGGTAGTTGAATTGTGTGAAAATGCTGTGTTAAAAATAAAATACAGGAACAATACAACAATGAGTTCTTAATTTATTGTACTGTCCAAACTTGTAAACCCTATGTTGTTTCGAAAAGTAAGTATGAGACTGCAGTTTTTATATTTTATTTGCATTTTATGTTTAAATTCGGGAATTCTCTGTATTTTATAATATGATTTTTAATTATTCATTTGCATTTTAGAATATTTAAACCATTCAGACAGTTTGAAAGTCAACACATTTATTTTATTTTAAATGTGTTATTGGGTGTGTTGGACGATGAAACAAAATGGAAAGGGCTGATCTAGAGTTTTCGTTCTAAGAGAAGTACAACTTTTTCTTAGTATGGAGCGGTTGCATTGTCCATCCAACCAGAAAGCCAGGTTTCAAACTACTCTCATGTGATAGGTCAAGATTGTCAGTCCACTCTGGTGCAATCGACGATGTATCAGAATTTGAAAAAGACGCGAGGTAGAAACGAACGCTCACTGTTACACGAGAAAGAGACGCGCAGTGACTGGGATGGAGGAGACAAGACGTGTGTTTCTTATCGTAGCATATTTAACTATGATAGAGTGTACGGTGACAAGCTGAGATTGTCAATTATTATAGTAATACATATGAAGGAATACTCTAACAGTAAATTAATATAAAAGTGATCAATATATTTATTGTATAAATGGGAATTTCCTTGTATGATAATCGCGTCGATAAGAGAAGCTGAGCTAGCCAGGGATAGATATCCATATTATAAGTCATCTTTACGTAGATTTATGTAATTGTCTCTCAACTGAGGGGAATTAAATAATTATAGGTGGAAGAGAAGGAATTCTTCAATTAGTTACCCAACAAAGAGGCATTTAGACTTTTACACTTGGAGCCCAATAATAGGGGCTTTCAGCATATAAGCCTCTTTAGACTTTTTATATTATTGTGCTAATTTCTTCCCATAATCTTGACTTTTAACAAAAATAAAATAAATTAAAAATTAATTTAATCGGATACATCGTAGAAAATAAAATTAAAACCCTCACTACTAAATAATCCATAATATAAAATAAATATGGATAGTTTTTATGCTGCGTTGTCCTAAAAGAAAAGTGTATGCTGTTAGGTGGAATGTCAATTCTGTGGTTTCAATGTCACTGGTGAAGCGTTATTCTACTGCAGAGCATGGTCGAATTAATATTCTTTAGCCTAGGGTAGCAGGATAATAAAACCCCTACATGGGAGGAAAAGAACAATTTGATTCAAATATTCCTAAGGAATAACAATGAGAGGGGAAAAAATAGTACCACTCAATCCTACTTTTGACTAATAAATGTGCGATAAACTGATAATACAGATCATCCTATACTAAAAATGGGAAATACTAGCACGTACAAAATACCCTCTAAATTACTTTCCCGGGAAAATGAGATACGCCAATTTCTTAGTAATATTATATTGTACCAAGATATGAATTTTAATCAAAATCATTAAAGCCAATTACGAGGAAATCGTTTTTTTTTCTCTTTTCACCCTTAGGTAAACTACCCTTAGTTTTTTTAGGGGTAAGTTAGAGCTTTAACGTTAAAAGAAAACGTTGTGTGACTTTTGAAACCCCAAGACATCAAGTCAATATTATCACTGTGCATAATTTCAGCTTTCTAGGTAATTTAGGGGATTCTTGATTATGTGGGAAGACACAAAACATTAGGAAATTATATGTAGAGATACAACCAAACGGTATTTTGATTAATTAAAATAAATAATCATTTTAAAGTATACATTTTTGATATTATGTAATTTAAAAAAATATTGTTATATTTTATATACATTGTATTAATTATTATAATTGTGTCTAATATTATTGTCTTCTGCATCTTGTTAACATAACAACAATAGTTAACATCAAGATGTATAAAGATTGTGTTTCTGTTGGGCGCCACCCCTAGTATCTAGGAGAAAAATAATAATTAAAAGAAAAAAAAGAATTTTTTTTTTGCCTCGGTTAATTCAGTCATTGGCACTACGACTCTCAATACTCGAGACCACTGGGTAAACTTAAAAACTAAAACATGAACAATTCAGATAAAATGGTTTGTTGGAACAAAATGTAATTTAGACAATAAAAAAATAAATGTATAAAATAACAATTGTTGGCACTTTTGTGGATTTTTATTGTTTTCCACTTTACCACATCCCAAGCCTACCTAAGGAATTCCGGGTAAATATAAATATAAGTTAACAATGTATAGAACAGTATTGTTGAGACAAAACAAAACAAAAAAATATATAATAATAAAAAATTTAATAATTAGACATAAAATGAAATGTTAATTAATTCTCTACATTAGTCTGTCTTTCTGAAAGTAAATGAATTCTGATTTTATAGGAGAAAAAAAAAAGATAATAATAATAATTTATAGTCGAAGAGTTGGCTTGGCCTCACCACTGAATTAGTCCATATTGACACCAACTTCAGAGATTTGTTACGCTTTAGTAATTCGAATTCTTACGCAATTTGAAAACGAAAATAAACCATCTAGTTCTTGTACACACACTTATCTTTCCATTTTACCACGTGTACTTTAATTCACCACCTTTAATTCCCTTAAAAATAATTTTAATTCGGAGCTCCACAGATTTGGCTCCATGTTAAAAACCACTCAGAAGAAGAAGACCTCGTATCTTATAAAAAATCTTCCAAAACCAAATTTAAAAAGGTTCTATTCTTTACTTCCCAGTCCAAAGAGAAAACAAAACCAAAAGATAAAATGTTGTATTATGGACTAGGAAAAAATCAAATAAAATGCAGGTTTAACATAAATATTGAACTGTATGTTAATGAAAGTGAACAGTGGTTTTTCTTAAAGAATTAAATGTTTATTTCCATCTGTCAGAATTGAAAAACGCGATTGTTTTGAGTTATTTACATCGAGCTTTTTTTTTCTTCTTTTACGAACAGCTCCGTTACTTATAGAACTGCGCATGCGTGGAAATCAAACATGGCTGACGTTCATTATAAATAAGTCAAAAGACTTCTTAACGGGATAATTAAAATGTTTAATAAAAGGTAAGTGTTCTTCTTCTAATAATAAAAATTCCTTATTTAGATTATTTAAAACAATGTGTTACATTGTTCCGTCCTTTTATTTAATTTAATAGATGTAAATAGTATTATTAGTATATTATTAGTCAGGCTGGCAACCAGCGTGTGTCCTAACTTTGAAGTGCTTAATTTCACTCGAAAATAAATTGGAAATTGTTCACAAAAGGTAGAAAACACAGGGAAATACAAGGTAGGGTGGCAAATAACGTCACAATTAATTAACCAATATCATCTTTATATATAATTTTAACGCACTATTAATTTTTGGTACAAGTTTGTACAAATTTACTGTACAGCAGTAAAATCAGTGTGAAGTCATAAAGGAATCCGTGGAGGGACATGCGATACGGAATTCCAGTGTCAAAAGGTTTCCCACCTCTGGGTTAGACATTCACAAAAAGACAGACATGTGTAGTCAGCATAATGTATTGAGAGGGAAAAGAGGAATGCAGCGGCCTTCGAGAAGGGAATTACAGCGTGAACCTACTAAGTTTTTAGGTGTTTGATTTAAAATTATCATGGCACAAATTTAAAGGATATAATATTCTTGTGGCCCAAATTCAGCTCTAAATATTGGCATAGGTTTCAGAATTTGTGCCATTATGTGTGTTGCCAGCAGAACCCACTGTTTTCAGGTGTTTTCACGTAAACTACAGTGGCACAAATTATGAGGATATGATATTCTCGTGGGACAAACTCAGCACTAAATATTGGCATAGGTTTCAGAATTTGTGTCATTATGGGTGCTGCCAGCAGAACTCACTGTTTTCAGGTGTTTTCACGTAAACTACAGTGGCACAAATTATGAGGATATGATATTCTCGTGGGACAAACTCAGCACTAAATATTGGCATAGGTTTAAGAATTTGTGCCATTATGGGTGCTACCAGCAGAACCCACTGTTTTCAGGTGTTTTCACGTAAACTACAGTAGCACAAATTATGGGGATAGGATATTCTTGTGGCACAAACTCAGCACTAAATATTGGTATAGGTTTCATAATTTGTGCCGTTAGTGGTGCTGCTGCTAACTTCACGGATCTGAAGTGAACTCACCAGGATGCGCGCGCACTCCTCATGGTCCGTGATGGCTGCAATGTCCTAGACAAGAGACAAGAAGTGAACTCACCAGGATGCGCGCGCACTCCTCATGGTCCGTGATGGCTGCCAAGTGGAGGGATGTTCTGCCATGCTCCCCTCCTTGCTGGATGTCGATCTTGCTCTTGTGTTTGGCCATCACCTCCAGGACGGACACCTTATTGAGCTCCGTGGCCAAGTGGATGGGGGCCTGCTTCTTGTCGTTCAGAACACCCGTGTCCACGCCTCTGAGAACAATACACAGTCACGTTTAGAGGGAAAGGTTAGCACTCCTGACTCGATCTCTACTAGCTTCTTAAGGGGGTGTTTTTAATTACATTCTTCCCCTCTGTATTGTTTCCAGAGGTAAGTCGGTGTAACGTTTGATTCGTACATTCGTCGAAAACAGAGAGCAGAATCTGATTGAATGACACAGATATGTACCCATGATGCTTTGCAACACAAACTAGTAAGAGTCTGCTATCATTTAAAAAAAAAAGTTAGTAAATACTTTTTTTTTAAGTTTACAACCACGAAGTGTTGTTTAATGTAATTTTGTTGGGCCGTTAAACAAATCTAAAGAGAACCAGAATTACACACCCGCTTGCCATTTAACGGGTTATTTCAAATTTTCTCACAAGATAGACCCAGCTGTCTGCTTGTGTCTCGAATTGTGGGCGCATGCGCACTGAATGAATCTCCCAGGCAGATTTTATGGAGCAACGTGGCCAAAGCTGATAATGTTTCTGCTGTAACGGAGCGAACAACACAGTTCGCGATGTTTTTTTTTTGTGTGTTTCAAAGCTTGACACGTGATCACTTAATTTCAGTTCAGCTCTTGTTTGTCGGTGAATGTAATGAATCCACAGAAAGTCGTTGAAATCCAGTACTGACAACAATCACCATTATCACAGTTAAAGTTACTGATGGTCATTACTGTCTTCATTCATCCTCCTCACCCTGTGCCTTGTCCCTTATTTCCAGTACTGACGCATCCCACAGAAAGAGCCTTACTTGATTCTAAAAGCACTACCTTAGATAAATCTTTGGTTAAGTTCTCATGACATTGGTTTGTAAATTCAAGCATTGGTTTACTAATTTATATAACAATTTGAATCACGTTATTTCTGATCTTCTCGCGAAGCGGGTGACGTCAATCATTACCATAGAAGTTGGTGACGTCATACAGTATTTGTTCAGCTGTAAAACGTGTCATATCTTTGACAATTTTAAACGATATAAATCAAGTATCTCTTCTCCTCAGGCAATTTAACCGCCAGCGGACTAATGAGGCAGACATCTAAAGGGGGCAGAAAACCAAACTAATGACCCTTTCCCCCGGACCAATCTCGAGGTGAAAGCCCTCTCCTGGCACCTGACCCTTGTCAAATGGGGCATTTCCCGAGACAGAGTTAAATCAACTTCCATTCATCTATTAAATAGTTTTTGATGTCGATCTTGGGTGAATGTTCGTCAACGTGACTGTCGCAGTCTTCCTCCTGCACGTGTTAGGTGGAAGGGGGGGATGAGGGGGTGGAAGGAGGGGGGGGGGGGGGGGAGGGAGGCGCGGGGCCCCGGGCAATGCGGGTGCNTTGGTTTATTGGAATTCCGCTTTATTTGTTTGCTAACGAATCATTGAAGAGTGTTTTCCAAACTGTGGCTCGTGTTAGCATTGTAGATGGCCCGCGATTTTAATCTATTATTATATTCTACGATATTTCTTAGATTAAGAAGGTATTTTAAGATATAGATTTTAAATATTTTTGTCTAAAAGAGGCTATTTAAAAAAGCACTATTTCACACACACACACACACACATATATATATATTATAAACATTTTATATATATATATATATATATAATAAACATATATATATATATATATAATAAACATATATATATATATATATAATAAACATATATATATATAATAAACATATTTTATATATATATATATAATTAAAATCGATTTAGCCTATTTGTTTATTTAACATGCATATTAACTTAACTAAATACACACATATTTAAATTTATTTATAAAGCCTGGCCTAGAGCTTATTTATTTTTAAGAAGTCTACAGTTAAACAGCCATTACATTTAACACTAACAAAAATTGTTTACCTAAATTAATGTATAAAAATTACAAGTTTAAAAAATATAGATATCAATATTTCTTATTAAAAAAATCAGTTATGGATAAAAATATTTGCTTGGATTGAAATTTCAAAGTATTATTTTTTCGTGTATTATCTTTGTGCGGAAATATCTCAGTTGCCGGCTCTACCGACGATGCAACACGTGAATTTGCATGGGGTGGCAAGTTTTGGGGGGCGGAAAATATGTAAGAAATTGCAAAATAATATAAAAATAAAAAATCACGTTTTTATTTATTCCTTCTCTATCAGAGCCTTTCTCTAATTCACCAAAATAACACTAATTCACCAAAATAACACAATTCTCAACACTTGGCAAGTCATAGGTCCCTAATGACAAGTTGGCAACACTGGTAACAGCTGATGAGCTGAAAATGTTCAATTGTTTTTGCGTGAGAATCACAGTAAGATGATTTTGAGCAGTGTTACAGTGATTGTGCAAGTACAGTCAGTACTCCAGAGATTATTAAATGATACATTTTATTTTATTTTGACTATCGGCTTTAAAACAAGTTTTAACCTGCAAATTGATATTATGCCTGATAAAAGAAACAATCAAAAGATATTTTCTAACTTATTGTAAGGGGGTTTGGTTCTTTCTCGTGAAGCTCCACGTTATCGAAGCCAAATTGTAAAGTTGAGCTTTTTCCTTTGGTGGAGTACTGGGTTGGAATCCCTTCTATATCGAATTCAAGTTGTAGGGGAGGTTTTCTCGCGGGGCTGTTGTTCACTTTCTCGTCGTGAAGTCTCTTGTTAGGATTCAGCGTGATGATTGTAATGGTCTTATTTGTGAAGAAAGTTAATGTGCAGAGATTTGTTTTTATTAACTTAAATACCAAACCCTTCCTTCACCTCTGACAAGACATCTTGTGAATGTGAGGAATGCCAGGTCTCCACCGTGGTTCGGATTCCACGTTAAACTGTAGGTCCTCCATTTCATCTCACAATCACCCTACCATCACACATTAGCGTAAGTGCGTATAACCCGAACGGGTAGTAAGACGCGGTGCTAATAATAATAATATTAACTTAAAAGCAGTTGGTTCAAAATAACTGTGTTGTACACACGATGCGGCAGCTTAAGCTAGATAGCTCAACGCGTCACAGACTGTTTTAATTTCAGATTGGAAGTTAAGTAAAAATTTTAGATTAATTTCGCGTGGACCGCTTCTCAGAATGAGAAGAGGGGCCTTTTTTTTGAGTATATAGTTCTAAAGAAATTGTTCTAGTATATTCTTTCTGCCTGTAGATTGCACCATGGGCTAGAAAAGGGGGTGGGGAGGAAGAGAGAATGTTCTCAAAGCTATTTTGTTTCACAAGTATTTGCAATAAGAGTGGGGAACTATGAACAAAAGAGCTTGGTTGTCAACAACTAAAAAAATAAATAAATCATCACCCAAGTGTGTGAGAAGATTTCCTAACACATGAGGATTTATTTAGTTTTATGTTATGAAATTATTCATTAATTTGTGGGAACTTTCGATTAAGATTATTATTAAATTAAAATCTATTTCACAACATTATTAATATGGTCAACTTTTCACTTTTGATTCCGATAGAGCTTATTGTTTTCTTTTGAAATCCACCAAAATATTAAAATAAATGTTATGGTATACCGCATAAACCTCCTCTTTTTAATCTTAGGAAAGTAGAGACATTTACTGAGAACTCGTAACATTTGTGAAACGAAATAATACACATTGTTGCAGAAATACTCCACCATAGAGCATTAATGAAGTAAAACACATTGTTAGAGAAACAATGAGAAAAGAGGACCATCTCTGTGCACCAAAAGAGAATAACAATACATTTCACAATACTTTAAGATCTTAATAATTTTTCATATATCATATTAACTTATAGCCCAGAAACGATTGAGTATATAAATATTTATTTCAAATAAAAGATATGTAATTTTAATAGTATTACAACTTCACAGTGTTAAGTTATTTCGTATCCCAAAAAATTCAGAAGTTATAATAAAAATGGAAATTTCCGTTAGTGTAAAGTTATCTAGAAATAATTTTAATGGAAAAACAAGAATTGCCAATTTATTTATAATGTTAAACGGTGTCTAGATAGAAAAAATAATCAAAATCGTTGAGCGTAATTTGGGAAAATTGATTTTTTCTGTTTTTGCCATTTAGAAAACTACCCTTAATTTTAGGGTTGGATATAATTAAATTAATTCCTTGGATGCAGCTTATTAAAACCCTGGAAACCAAGTTTGAGTCCGATCGGTAAAATGGTTTCGTCGCTAAGCTGAGATACAGATGATATCACGAAAAAACACTTTTTTCTGTTTCGGGGGTCATGAAACGTCTCTCAAAATCTCGTCCACGTTGTGGGAGATGGGATGCGTGTGGGGGCAAAGTATTGTGGCTGTAACTGTGAAGCCCTGAAAAGTGTCGGCTGACAGGGCTCAGGTGGTCAAGAGGAAGATCCAAGGACAGGTGGAGGAAGATAAGAGGTGGGAGTACAGGATTAAATGGAGAGGCTTAAATTCGAGACACACTATGATGACGATAAAACGTCGACATTTATCGAAATCTCGAGTCCAAATTTTTCGACGATCAAAATGCTTCTTTCTCCGAGGGGTAGTTTTTATCAAACAAATTTAAATAATTATCTTTTAGCACCGCACCTTACTACTCGTTCGGGTTATAGTATACGCTGTGGAAAATAAAGTGTTGTAACCAACGCTTATCAACCTTGAAAAAAAACTAGAAAAGAAAATACGCAATTATTACCAAAGAGAATTGGTTTTTACTTACATAAACCTCCTCGGTGTACTGGAAGTTCATAACAAGTTGAGCTCCACATCAACATTTTGCATTGTTGCAAATACTTACTATCTATGGATTTCATTAAAAAAAATAAACAATAGGGTTCAACGAAACAAAGAAACTATGGCCATAAAAAAACACTGCATTACATTGATTGCTAGAAAATAAATAAGAACACGGTTAGATATTTGTTAAAGTATTGTTTAATATTTCATTCTTACTCAACCCTTGAAACAACCCTTACCTAACGAGTACTCAGCTAATTATAAATCTACTTTTACAAATTCCTCTAATATGTGGCACAGAGAATGGTTTTATGAGAGAAACCATTCTAACTATACATAAAAAAATTAATATTAAAATTTGAGTGATAAACATAAAAATAAAACAAAAATATATCTTTGAATTTGGTCTTATTACATAGTTAGTCTTAGAATCAAATCAATCAGTGGTTATAGTCCCACATTGACTATATATAAAAAGAATAATGGAGATGACTCCAGATTAGTGTTAAGTCTAAAGTATATTTCTTGAAAATAATCAAAAATCCAAATATTCTCGATGAAAGATCATGTGTTTTTGGATCGGAAAACCACATTTAAGAGTTCAAAAGGCGTCTAGTGACGGATAATTAAATATGAAAAGTAGTAGCGTCTCGTGACCAAAATTCTTAGGCAAGCTGGGAAGAAGGATCTGGAGGGGGTCTAGGATCCCCCTCCGGATTCTTATTTTTAAATATTATATGCTTCAAGAAGATATTTGGAGATTAAAAAATATATATTATTGTGAGTTTGGGTGACCTTCTGTTCCGTGATTTACATAAGGCACACTAGAATGTATTTAGCGCATGTCCAAGAGGATTCGGGGCTAGGGGGCGAGAACACATTTTAATAAGTGAGGAGAAATTCCCCCTGTCTCTACCACCCCAGTTCCACTTACCCTAAAGCTGATGAGTTTTAAATTAAGTATAGATAAAAGCATTCCATTTTTATATTTAAATGTAAATAAACTATATTGTTTGTTAATTAAGTACGTTAAATATGCATATAAGTAATGAAAAAATTATATTTTTTAAAATTTTCACTTATATTGCAATCTGCATCATATTTTGTGTATTTGATTATTTTTAGATATTAAATGAATTCTTATATAAGTATATCAATGATCTTTTTACTCGCCGTATTTTTTTCTATTGTTTGTAAATAAAGTTCATCCTCCTCTCCCTTTTTACGAACTCTGCTATGACTCGTTCATGGAAGTCTACTCCTTGTTTCAATTTAAAAGAGCGAACCCTTTTCATTTGAAAGGAGTTACAAACCTGAAATTCCATTTTGTCCCATAGTATTTCTGGAATACGTTTTTACTCTTTTCAATGTTAAAAATGATCTTTTAGCTGATTATGTTATTGCCGGGATCGTTGCCACACGTTCATACAGCTTTTTAAACTCCTGTAATGCTTCATCTAAAATATTTTCACAGATATACTTAACCATATCCACTAGAGTTCTATTTTTATTGCTTCCCTTGAGTAAACCTCTTTGATCTTGGAACGCAATCTGCTTGTGTCAAAATATTTTCCATAATTTACAATCAAAGAATTTATTTGTTCATTAGGAAATGATTGTATTCATTAAATTTTGATGAATTTAACTATTAGAAAAAAAATTAGATCATAAATTTGATCAAAGCGTGTTTGTATTTTCATAGCAATGTTATAAATCACTTCACAATAAACTTGTCTTAATTTCAATTTAGGATATTGATTTAAAATGTGTTTACGTCCACTTTTTTTTCTGGTTCTATCCCCATTTTCGGTGTTTTAGAATAAATGTCTTCAGATACAAGCCTAAGATTTTACAAGCTGTTTTTAGTTTCTTCAAACTCAGTTTTAAAGAAAGCGATGTCCATTTGTTTTGTTTGCATGATTTCGAAAAGATACTCAGTGCAGTCAAAAATCTGGACGAATAAAATTAACAAATATATGTTCTGAATATCGTCTAGAAAGTGGACGAACCCTTTAGCAACATCAATAGTTTCACTATCCCATTCTTGTGGGTAGTCTATTATTGTTTCAAACATTTTTATCAGCCTTTCCCGATGGTTCATCAGAGTATGTAAGTCTTTAACAATAGTTCCATCGATTTGGTACAACAATGGGTAGTCTTTATCCAACTATTGTATATAAGAGTGAAGTTTGCTTACTAGAATGAGGGGGGGGNGGGGGGGGAAGTCCATTTAATGTACTAAAAAACATCTTACTCTCAATAATATTATTTACTGGCTGAGTTAAAACCAGGCTAGGGGTATGAGCTAAACAATGAACCCACAATGCGTCGCGAACAAGTTTCTGAGTATCATTTATTTCTCCGGACATTACCGCACTCCCATCATGGCATTGTGCAACAAGATTGTCCCTACACCCAACATGTCACTACATGTTTAACATGATTAACCAAAGCAGTGGCAGCTTTGTCAGAAGAAACGTCTGTTACATAATTTCACCATCAGAGGACACATATCGAGACATTGTCGAGAGCTGTGAATGTTTGGAGATGTCTGATATTTCGTCTAATAAAATAGACACAAATGTTGCGTTTTGAATTTATTTTATGATTTCATTTAGTAAAACTGTTTTAATCGACTCAACGAGATGATTTTATATTCAAGCTGATAACTCAGTGAATAGAGTAGAGTGAGTAAACGTTTCTAAATGTTGAACAAAAATTAAACCATAATCAGATATCAATTTGAGGAGCTCAACAAAGTTCCCTCTAGAATGAGAGTTAAATGACTTGTCATGATCACGAAATACCAGTTCTTGGGTGCTCAAATGACATACGTCTATTGGTGCTTCAAAACTTCATGGTTTATTTTACCTTGTGTTGTTAAATGTCCAGTGAAAGATCTACCCTTTTTTTAAGGTAATAAATGAATTTAAATGTGACAAAAACACCTGCTGCAACAAACTCCACAAAAAATGTGTAGGCACGGGCAGGGGTCAGTAATTTGTCAATTTTTCCCCTTTCACGCAAAACTCTCCTAATTCTATTCCCACCGCCTTAAATTTCTACCTTTGTAACGTCCGTATTTTGAAAGGGGAAGAAAGGGGTATGCGATGGTATATTTCAGCTTCTTCGGTTAAAGTCATCAACCTTTGGGCATAGCTTTGGTTTTTGTAAAGTCGCAACTTTGCTCCCTTTCCTACTTGATTCCCACCGCTCTTCCCCTTTCCCCCCCTCCTAAACCTATGACGTCACAAATAAGAACTACACTAGGTAGAGAACTATGAGATGAAAGACGGAAAAATATATACTTTCAACCTCCACATATCGTACTAGTGATCGTCTTGCATACATGTTACGGTCATTGGCATGTGCGGGAAAAATTCTTTCAAATACATTTGTGCTTGAAAAATATTTTTCAAACATAAAATAAAATAATTACTTGTCTTTAAGCAAAGGCAAGCAGTGCTTGCCTTGCTTGCCCTGATGCAACATAATTGCCTTTAGTACATATATAATATAGACCAGTGGTTCTTAACCGGTGTTCGCTGGAACACTTGTGTTCCGTGAACTGGTTACAAGTGTTCCGCTGGTGAAAGATGCCACATGACACAGTTCTGAGTGATGTTGGCTATTATGATTCTAACAACTGAAGACTTCTTCGCGCGTTTTGACTTCTAAACCAATAGAATATAATTTATAGGTCATATGTTTGAAGGAGGGGCGGGGAGGAGTGACTCTTAGGGCCAGTTTCATATGAGAAACTGGCCCATTCCATTTTGATCTAGGTAGGTGTCGTCCTGTATTTAGTATAGCGCCGCACTTGAGGCGTACTAAGTCTGACAATGAAACTGGCCCTTATAGTCATTCAGTGATGTATATTTTGTTTGTGTTGTGTAACATCGTGGTAAGGCACAGTCTATTTTAAATGTTTATTTGGTTGGTGTAGTGTAACATCGTGGTAAGTCACAGTCTATTTTCCCCCTGCGGGACGGAGTTTAGAATAGTCCCGCAGTAACCCCTGCTTGTCGTAAGAGGCGACTAAAAGGGGAGGCTTCTGTGCAGGACGTA
>CABFVZ010005752.1:0-26353 GCA_902151445.1 Timema monikensis
CACACAAACTGCAACCACTTGATAGGACCATAATGAAACCTTTTAAAACCTCATATAATGAAGTTTGTGCTATTTGGATGCGACATAATCCTTTTTCCAGGATAACAGATTATGATGTAGTTGGATTAGTAAGCTATGTTTTACCAAAATTTGCCGATTGGATATAGCTAAAAAAGGGTTTGAATGTACAGGTATACATCCATATAATCCAAACATATTCACAGATTTGGACTATTTGCCATCGCAAGGACTAGATATTCCCGACTCTGTCTATGAAGACTCAGAGCTATTGAAAAATGATCCAGGAAATCTACAATCAATATCCCCTAAGACTCCACTCACATCAAATTATGAACACGAAAATTTACAACCATTATTTGAATCTCCAAGAGCCTCGACTTCTGTATCTCCACAACCTCCATTTCCAGAGTTATTTACTTCCATGACTTCATAACAGTCAACTTCAACCGCACAAATTTCAACATCAAAGACTCCACAGTCATCAACTCCTTCAACTGGATTTTTCCACACCATAATCACACAAGTGTCACCATTGCCTGTCACTGCAGAACGTAGGTTAAATGTTAGAAGAAGACGTGGTGTTAAGAGCGAAATACTAACATCAAGTCCTTATAAAGCTCAGTTAGAAGAAATACAATTCACGAAAATGGGAAAATCAAAAACTAAGCTGGAAGTCAAGATTAAAAAAAAGATATAAAACTACATCAAAATAACAGAAAAGTTAACAAAACTTCGGAACAACTTATGAGCGAAGAAGTTGAAGATAAAACCGACTAAATATTATGCGGAGAAAATTTTGACGAGGATTGTATAAAGTGTGACTTTTGCCAAGGGTAGGTGTACGAGAATTGTGCCATTACTGAATTAAATCCCTCTTTTTATAAATGTGACTCTTGTGAGAAAGCATCTAAAAACAATTAGAGAAGTTTGGTGTCCAAACTTGATTAAAAAATGGTAATACTCTAATATGTCCGGTACTACCCGACAGTACTTTTTTAAACTGAACTAGGCCTATTTTTTAAATGACTCTAGAAATAAGAATATTTTCTATAAGCTATTTTAATACAGCAGGTATATAAATACACATGTAATTTTAATATTTACATGTCATTTGTCTCATTTTCATTTAATAAAATTATAAATTAAATTTAAAAATCTTAAGTGTCCGTTACTACACGACTCTCCCCTATAGTGAATCGCACATACTTTATCTTGCTTTTAATTTAAAATATACATTTACACAAAACTCATCATTTTTATGAGCAACTGGGAGCTTCCATCTTAGTAGGGTTTCAAATGTAGCAAATAGTAGCTGTAGCTGGATAAAACTGCCATGTTTGACTTTTTTTTTCAGGAACGTTTAGATATTGGTGTGTGTAATCATAAAATCTTAGATTTCATTCTTTATTGTTGCAGTTTCATGGTTATTTTCAAAATAGCTTCAAACATGGCTGCAACAAATAGAATTATTCTATTTACCATCAATAACAATGACCAATATGTCAGTTTATAGATTCTTTTAGGGCAAGAACTCCGCATATAGATTCAAAATACAAGTACAATTAGTACTTTTATTGTTTCCAGTGTAAAAAGTATACCGTATATTTAAAAATTATTCACTGGCATTATTATAAGACTTATACAAATACATAGGTATAATTTTGTGGTTAACCATTATGAAATCAACTTTATAAGAACAGTTATATATGAATATAATACATAAAAATGGAAAATATACATTAATAGGGTAACACTAAAGCTATTATTTACCGTCGCTAGCATCACTAGCGTCGTATTTATAGTCTTTTACATTATGACAATCACTGCATTTGCAGGAAGCTGTACACAAAAGATGTTTGTGATCAAGGTACAATTGAACAAACCCCCCTGCAGCCATTTAATGATTGGTTACCATCTACTTTCCATCTATTTCCAAAGCAAGGAGGTAGAGCTGGTCGTTGAACTTTGTAACTATTACTAATACATGCTATGGTGTTTGATATCCAGAGGTGAGGTTTCAGAACTCCTACAGTTTGTGTTATTTACTCCTCTTCAAAGATTTTGTTTTGAATAGATGCCATCTAGCTTCAGGAAATGTTACAAATAAAGATTTTTTTTTAAGTATACAAAACAATGAAACTTTTATACGCGGATATGTTTGACAAATTCTACCCGAATCTTCACCAGTAAAAATATTTAGTCCGACAAGGCCTTCTACTTTGTGAATAAAAATCGCAAAACATTGTACCATAATGTTTATTGTTCTCCACTTATACCCTTGTTCGTTGTGAAATTAACATCGATATTTATTGCGCAATTTGAAGTCAAATCCATCAGTAAGATAAAAATATCAGTATCTGGATGGTATATATGTATGTATGTATGTATGTATGTATGTATGTATGTATGTATGTATGTATGTATGTATCTATCTATCTATCAATCTACACTTCCCCATTCCATAATAGCTAACCAGGTAAGTCAGCACCCTCCCCATCGAGGTAGAAGTACATCTCACTCTCATGGTACAAACTTTAAACACATCCATAACCTGCCTGGTCACCCGTGACCTCAGGGAGCCACTGATGCTCTGGCAGCAATGGCTATCCGAACTATAATGCGTTCTGAACTACGAATATCATAAGATACATTTCGAAGTCCACAAACGAATTACGCTTAGCTAGACAGCACGGCCCAATGACGAGATACCACCCATCACCCTAACAAATATCTATAACGATGTCTCACATCCTTTCAACGACAAACTGATGAACGTCCTGAACACCCACTGGGTGGTCTTATCAGCCCAAGGACCCCTACAATTAACTCGAGACACCACTCATAGCATCACCCTGAAAACCACTGAATGGATACTCAGCAAACCATACCACCCCTCCACCACATGGTTTGCCATCATCAAGAGTCAAGTACAGGAGATGAAAACACAAGGCATCGTAGATTCCAGCCGGTTCAAATACAACTCAGCAGTTGTCATTGCTAAAAAGATATATTATATGCCACGCTTCTTTATTGGTTACAAGAGTATTACTACGGTTGACAGCTAATCACTTTCTGTGAATCTTAACGACACATTGCAATATTTTGACTATGCCAAGATATTCAATAATTTGGACGCGAAATCCGAGTAATGGCAAGTCCCGTTGCAATCAGATTCCAAACCACTTAAGGCTTTTGTCACACCCAACCATGCAATACACCATCATGCCTTTGGACTCAAGATGTCCCAAGTACCTTCCAAAGACTCTTGGGCAAGGAGTTCCTGCAGGGGTTCATTGGAAACCATTGCTTCACATATCTAGACGATTTCTTCATTTACTCAATATCATAGGCCGAACATTTATTTCACTTATCTAAGAGCAGTTAGAAATACACAAAATTACCTATGCCCTACATAGGTTACACTTCAGGAAAACCATCCTGGAATATCTAGGACACCTCGTAACTTCTAAGAAGAACGCCCCACACCCCAAACAATCACAGCCAATATTCACGCGCCCACACCTAAGAATCGTCGACAGTTACAGCAATTCTTTGGAATTTCCAATTGGCTTCGGGAGTTCATACTCAAGAAGTCTAAACTCGTAGTTCCCCTGAACAACCTACTTGAGGCTAAAATCCGCTTAAAATTGACCAAGGAAGCAAACGTGGCCTTGCAAATTCTAAAGACAATGTTTTTCCCACCTTACCCTTACGAAGGCCCAGATTTGACCAACCATTCATATTGCAAACCAGTGCCAGTGGTATAAGGCTAGGAGCAGTCTTTTACCAGGATACCTAGGATGAGGGACCTCATATAATTAGCCATACTAACGCTAAATTTACACCAGCTAGGCAGTGCTACCATAGCAATTAGGAAGAGTGCCTTGGCATGGTGAGAGCTATCAAATGGTATTGAGACTACATGGAGGACTGTCTCTTTTTCCTACGGACAGACACTTTATCCCTGACCTGGATCTATTTCATGTGAGACCAAAGACCAAACTTTTAAAATCGGCCTTACTACTGTTGAAGTTCATCTCCACGGTAGAACACTGACCAGGGAAATACCAATCAGCTTCCAGATAACTTATTTGCCATCCAGGACTAGATCTCATAGAGCCTTAAAATTGCGAGTGGGAACGTATGATCCCACCTTCAAGAAACCAACCTAGGACAAAAAATACTTAGCCCCTTCACACCCTCGAGGTCCACCAAGGGATGTTATATGAGGACATTTTATAAGCTCAATAAAGGGATAGAGAATTCTGGAAAATAAAGACATGATTGTAAGCACTTAATGGACACCATCTACTAACCCGAGGGACGTCCAGTTCTTAAACACCCAAAACTTCAAGGCTGGACAGGTCTTGGGCCAAACCACTATCAGCATCTCTTGGTGACTGCTAGTGCTCTGTGACCTTTAGCCTCAAATACTCTACCAGTTTCACGACACCCAGGAGAGGACGAAACACACTGAACTATATCACAAGGTTTCACTTGGACAAGACTGTGACGAGACGTGACCTCGCACCTTAAAACTTGCTTGCTTTGTGCCTGCTGGAAGACTGGTCCACTATAGGGCAAAGAGCCACCCCTACCCCAACAACCACGTGAACCGTGGAAGACTATATTGCTAGACCTAATGGGACTATATCCATGCACGGTCCACGAGAAACATTTCTTTCTTATGCTCACGGACATATTTTCTTCTCGCTGGACCAACTCCTAGCCTATCGCTTCCTCTTAAGTCCCAGTACTACTACAGACCCTCAAACAACAAGTATTCTGCAGATGTGGGTAATCTAAGGTAATAATAACAGATAATAGCAGGCAGTTTCTCAGTCATACTTAGACCAACGCATGCCAAAGATAGGACGTGGAGCTCTGGACCACGCCAATAAATCACCACCAGGCCCACTCCACAGAAAGGAGAAATAAAGCAATGAATCATGATACACATGTCTAAGAACCATCGTAAATGGGACCTACACCCTCCTCAGATATTTTTAGAACTGCGGTGTCTGAAGAAGAAACAACAGGAATGACCCCAATTCAGTTTATTTTAGTGTTTAAGCATACCTTGCGCCAACCTGGATGAATGTAGATTCCTAGACCACCAAGGGCAAGACGCTCTAGAAAAAAGTAATCACGTGAAGGATTTAGTACACGAAGCCCAACAAATACATGAATAAGCAAGGTGTGACCAGACGCAATAACAACAACGCTATGCACAAGAACCTCGGAAAAATCCCACACAGTTCAAATGTCTAGACCAAGTTCATCTGAAGACCCAACACCTATCTAATGCTTCCAACGGGCTCAACGCTGGTTTCGACGCCAAATGGAAAGGATCCTATACATTGAAGAAAAGGATAGGTGCGGTATACCGGATAATCCAACCGGATAGCCACGCATGGATAGTATACTGAGGACATCTACGGCCCACACCAAATGCTACGTAGACCCCTGAACCAACGCAAGAGTCTCTCAGCCCAGTCCAATGACAGGAACTATTTGGCCAAGCTCTACGGCTTCGTCCAGGACCAAGTTAGAAGAACAGGACCTATAAAAGAAGCTGGATAGAAGTGCTGTGTAGTGTGTCGTTAGCCATCTTAAAAGTGCCATGAGTGTAAATATCAATGTGTATATAAGTAGATGTTTTATTATTATTTTTTTTTTCTCGGCAGTTTCCATGTGATAATTTTATATTTTGTTTTCGGCTAATTGCTATACAATTTTATACTCGCCTGGGTAAACACTGACTCACTGTTATCAGTATGTATGTGAACAGGCAAATGTGGTTTGATTAACTCATTAGAATGAAAATAGACCCAAAGATTCATACGATAAGGAAATTTATGTATAAACATGATAAACGATAAAAGTATCATGTTTCTAGAATATTAAGATAAGCATCACCATTTGGCTCCTGTATTTTACTTCTTATTATTGGCTCTGCCCTCGGGAGGTCCTTATCTCGTTATTGCAAGTTTATTTGAAGCCGTGTAGAGTGCTTCCTTATTTCATACTCTTGTTGTACTTGAACTTGTTGGGTATATCTTGTAGACAAGTTTTGTTCGTGAGTATGGCCACCATAGTTCTAGGCTGTATCTATTAATCTCTAACTGAAGCTAATTATTCCCGTATAAGAGGGACTAGGTTAGCGCCTCCTCATTGTGACTATGATGCTAACTCACTAATACTTGCCATAGATAGAGCGTTTAGTTGCTTAATTTCTAGATGCCTAAGTAGCTAGGCTTCTTAAGAATCTGAGTGAGCACAAGATGATGGGTTACTGGTAAATACATTAAACCGAGTGAGCTCTTTCTTGAGGTCAGTTCAAAGGATTTCTTAAAATATAATAATTATTATATTGGGCGAGTTGTTGGGATTGTCTTCTCGGAAGCCTTTATGATCTTGGATATTGACCCCAAACAGTAATTTGTTTAGTTAACCCCTATTGGCTCATTTGCCTGTACTCACAAGGCTCACTATATTGGACATTTTGTTTTCAGTTTATTATGTATTTCTTTAGCTACTTTTTGTGATACTAGACTCTACAATCATATATTTATTACAGAAGACAATGAAAACCAAATGAACTAACCTTAATGTCACATACTGTACTGTGTTACATGGCTCATTAATAAAACTTTGTATTATTTGTAGTTCTTTATGTGTGTGTGTGTGTGTTACCTTCTATAAACCTCTAGAAAGGTTAAATCGATGGCTGTCTAACATAATAGTGTAAGCAATGGCTCCACATCGCAAGACTCTTTTGTACTTCCTTTCACTTTGTCCCCTCCCTCCACCACTCCTCCTCGTGTGCTTCATGTGTCATATACCCCCCGGGGCAGAAATGAGTGATAATTAGCTGGCGCTTTGGAGAGTATCAATGAACACTTTGCAAGAGTCGTTAACCCTCCTGTGTGACTAAACTTCTTTATTTTAGTCATAAATCTTGAAAGCAGTTAGCATTGACCCTATTGAAGTGTCAATAACTACAACCCCATCTATGTGGTAATGGGTTTTACAGTTGACGTCATCGCTCACTAGGGTGATTTCGCAACTAGAGATCATTGACACTGATCTGATAATGCACAATCAAAGGCCTTTCTCTAAATGGAAGCCTTACAGTGATTTATAATTCTTAGTTAGGGGACACTATCCCCCCCAAAAGCCTACTAAAATTGGTTGTATGGTATAATCCGTCGACATGTATGGATGTATGTATCCGTCATACCAACATGGACCACTGTTTGTGAAGATAAGGTGGAGTAAGGTCAAATTGTTCCAGCATTTACGTGGAGGTAGGGAGAGGGAAACATTTTAGTGATAACTAGTGACAGTACACCTCAGCGGAGATTCTAACCCCCAGCCTCCATCACCATAATTAGATGAGTTACATTCACACTTTATGGCTAAACGTCTAAATATTAATATATTATAATAGAGTGGAAGGGATAGTTAAGAAAATGTTCAAGCACTTTACCTGAAGGAAGAACTACCAACAGTTTATCCAGCAGGGTTTCAATTCCAACAACCCCTCCCTCCCTCCCCCACCAGAATTATATGAGCCTGACATTTAGATGGCGTGCCCACATGGGTTCGAACCTCGATATATTTCGTGTGGCTAGCACCACTAATATCTGTTAAAATGGTCATCCAATAAAATGTTTCATTCCCGTGGTTGAGTACACCCCACATATGTGAGTCCCCCGCAGGTCAGATACCATCATGTGACCAAAGAGTACAAACCAGCTTCCACTGCCAGTATGCGCCGCTTATAAACGGCAAAATGTAACTAATCTATAGACTTTATTTGGTAAACTCATAAACAAAGGATTACTAAAATATCAAGGGATAAGTAAAAAACTAGCCAATAAAATACATGCAAAAGCAAGTAGTAGGGTTTTGAACCCCCTACCTTCCTTCATCACAGGGCGAGATGTGTACCAGCATTTGCGTAGGAGCTATGTTGGAAAAACAAGAAAACATCTACCTGATTCCAGCCACATAGTTAAGTCTTCTATTTCAAGGAATGTGTCAAAGCAATTAAAGTGAATGAATATGTGTACCAGCATTTGCGTGGGTGTGAAACGTATTCCAACACACTTTATGTGTGTACACAATTGACAAGTAAAGGTAAATCCTTGCTGTTTTACATGAATCAGCCAATCATCAATGAGGAAACAATATTATTGACCAATAAGAAACTTATACCTTTATATGTGGCTCACCCCATTAACGTGACTATAAAAAGAGGCCCGTAAATAATTACATTCTGTCATTATAATTCATAAATGAGGCAGATAAACACCAAAATGAGTTTAGACGCACAGGAATGTTGGATAAATTCAGGTAAGATTTAAACTATTTTGTATAGTTTAATGATAACTATTTTGCTTATAGTGTCTTTGACTTACTGTGGTATTTCCTCCTTTGATAGAATATTAATAAGACGCAACACTGATGCCTGCAGCTATCGTTCAACCGACCGTCACCAATAGTCCAGATCCGTTGGGATTATTTAGTGATAATGGAAATTTCCTAGTGGATAACAACTGCTCCATGGGTAATTAGCGTTCTGCTATAGATTTTAAATTTTGGCGGTGGTTTTTTTCCCCTAGATAGTAATAAATATGTTTTTATTTAATCGCATATTACCAGGATCCAAACGAGTTGGATGAATTCTTAAAACACCTCCGCACTTTGTAACCAGCGGTAAGCTTGTGTGCTGGCACAGGCCCCTGAAAGCAGCTAAATGGAGATGGGCCCTGTACAAGACCATCTCCTAAAAGCAGTCGGTGCTCTGCTACCAGTGGCAGGCTCGACTCCACTGAACTCGTCGCAGATTTTGGACAGACGATCAACGGTATGCCTGATATTTATGGTGAATTGGACATGATAGATCGCTGAATATGTAAGTTTTCCCCTCTTTAATTACTAAAACTATCTCTTTAAAAGCATATTCTATTTTTTATATATAAAAGGGACCATCTACAAGTAACAATATTATAGCCACTAGATTAGAAATAGACAATTATTATACACGATATCTTTGCTTCCTCTCCCCCCATACCACTGTTGTTTCGCTGGCATACCAAAACCTTCTGTCAGCTATCTGTTTCAAGTTTATCCAAAAGGAATATTAGCTCTTATATTGATAGTTGAGTTTTGAAGATTTTTATAATTTTATAATTTGTTTCATTAAAACATTCAAATATAAAAGAGAAAGAAAATTATAATTAGAGGCTCTCTAGCCACTTATTAAATTCATGTTTGCAAGGGGCTGGATCAAATTTTTATAAGGTAATCAGCCGCCACCTTAGCTCATTCGATAGCATGTCTGTCTACTAAGCTAATGGTCCCGGGTTTGATTACCGACATGGTTAAGGATGTTGGTTTGATAAATTATCAACCAGTGTACTGGATTATGTGAATTTCTTAGTCTTAAGTTATACGAATTTTATGAAACTATGACATGAATAAAAATGTGACCAGAGATGTAGGCTGGAAACAGTAACAGATCTAAGTTAAATTATTATATTGAATGAAAAAATATTGTTTGATATAATTCTAAAACAAAATAAATTCTACAATGTTTTACCAATTTGTGTTACTAGGCAGCCGATGTTTAAGAAATATTTTAATTTCCCACCCCAAAACCTTATTTAATGCCAGATTTCTTTTATCATTAGCATGCTGGTAAACCTGTTTACCTGTTGAGGTCGTAGTTAAGGTTTCGAGATAACAGATGGCGTTGGGATATGGAAACTATCAATTTCAAGACAAAAAACTTACTCTCTTGTGAGCATTAATATTCTATGTCATTTTAAAACGAAAATAAAATAAATATAGTGTTTCATTCGTATTTGTTTAAATGTGTTTTAAGTATACAGATATTACTTACATGCATTAAAATATACCGACATAATAATTAACTGGAGAAATTACATTGTAGCTTTAACCGGTTTTAAAAAAGAGAAAGAAAACTATATTTGCGAATGATAATTTGTTTGTTGAGCCAATAGTCCCGGGTTAAATTCCTGGCATGGATGAAAATCTATAATGGGTTAAATGTTGGTTAAACCTTTCTTATTGATAAATTAACTGCTGTGGACTATATGTTGTACCTGTTTAATGTGTAAATGTACTTTGCGATTGTTGGTATCATTTATATTAAACTGTTAATTCAATGATGTTTAGGAACAAATATATCAACATATTATATTAATACCGAAATTAGTTTGAAATTTAAAAATAATATATTTAGCTTAGCATTTAAAAAAGGAAAAAAATGAGTAGTAATTTTTCAGAAAATAAAGAAATTAATTTAAATTAATATGATTGTAAAAATTTTATTTAAAGTGCTTACTTTGATGTTAGCTTGACATGTGCTTGAATTCAAACTTTTATGTCTTAGTTCAAATGGTTGTTGGAGATACCCAGTCTGTCCTCCTGCGTACATATCAAGTGAAATGTGTGGCCCCTGATACAACAGCTACCAACCAGCCGGCGTTAACTCCGCAACCACCGGTACAAGGTGACAGTGTATCACCACCGCCACTCGCAACCACTGAGATAAGGTGACAGTGTATCACCCCTGCCACTCGCAACCACCGGGACAAGGTGACAGTGTATCACCCCCGCCACTCGCAACCACTGAGATAAGGTGACAGTGTATCACCCCTGCCACTCGCAACCACCGGGACAAGGTGACAGTGTATCACCCCCGCCACTCGCAACCACTGAGATAAGGTGACAGTGTATCACCCCTGCCACTCGCAACCACCGGGACAAGGTGACAGTGTATCACCCCCGCCACTCGCAACCACTGAGATAAGGTGACAGTGTATCACCCCTGCCACTCGCAACCACCGGGACAAGGTGACAGTGTATCACCCCCGCCACTCGCAACCACTGAGATAAGGTGACAGTGTATCACCCCTGCCACTCGCAACCACCGGGACAAGGTGACAGTGTATCACCCCCGCCACTCGCAACCACTGAGATAAGGTGACAGTGTATCACCCCTGCCACTCGCAACCACCGGGACAAGGTGACAGTGTATCACCCCCGCCACTCGCAACCACTGAGATAAGGTGACAGTGTATCACCCCTGCCACTCGCAACCACCGGGACAAGGTGACAGTGTATCACCCCCGCCACTCGCAACCACTGAGATAAGGTGACAGTGTATCACCCCTGCCACTCGCAACCACTGAGACAAGGTGACAGTGTATCACCCCCGCCACTCGCAACCACCGGGACAAGGTGACAGTGTATCACCCCCGCCACTCGCAACCACCGGGACAAGGTGACAGTGTATCACCCCCGCCACTCGCAACCACCGGGACAAGGTGACAGTGTATCACCCCCGCCACTCGCAACCACCGGGACAAGGTGACAGTGTATCACCCCCGCCACTCGCAACCACCGGGACAAGGTGACAGTGTATCACCCCCGCCACTCGCAACCACCGGGACAAGGTGACAGTGTATCACCCCCGCCACTCGCAACCACCGGGACAAGGTGACAGTGTATCACCCCCGCCACTCGCAACCACCGGGACAAGGTGACAGTGTATCACCCCCGCCACTCGCAACCACCGGGACAAGGTGACAGTGTATCACCCCCGCCACTCGCAACCACCGGGACAAGGTGACAGTGTATCACCCCCGCCACTCGCAACCACCGGGACAAGGTGACAGTGTATCACCCCCGCCACTCGCAACCACCGGGACAAGGTGACAGTGTATCACCCCCGCCACTCGCAACCACCGGGACAAGGTGACAGTGTATCACCCCCGCCACTCGCAACCACCGGGACAAGGTGACAGTGTATCACCCCCGCCACTCGCAACCACCGGGACAAGGTGACAGTGTATCACCCCCGCCACTCGCAACCACCGGGACAAGGTGACAGTGTATCACCCCCGCCACTCGCAACCACCGGGACAAGGTGACAGTGTATCACCCCCGCCACTCGCAACCACCGGGACAAGGTGACAGTGTATCACCCCCGCCACTCGCAACCACCGGGACAAGGTGACAGTGTATCACCCCCGCCACTCGCAACCACCGGGACAAGGTGACAGTGTATCACCCCCGCCACTCGCAACCACCGGGACAAGGTGACAGTGTATCACCCCCGCCACTCGCAACCACCGGGACAAGGTGACAGTGTATCACCCCCGCCACTCGCAACCACCGGGACAAGGTGACAGTGTATCACCCCCGCCACTCGCAACCACCGGGACAAGGTGACAGTGTATCACCCCCGCCACTCGCAACCACCGGGACAAGGTGACAGTGTATCACCCCCGCCACTCGCAACCACCGGGACAAGGTGACAGTGTATCACCCCCGCCACTCGCAACCACCGGGACAAGGTGACAGTGTATCACCCCCGCCACTCGCAACCACCGGGACAAGGTGACAGTGTATCACCCCCGCCACTCGCAACCACCGGGACAAGGTGACAGTGTATCACCCCCGCCACTCGCAACCACCGGGACAAGGTGACAGTGTATCACCCCCGCCACTCGCAACCACCGGGACAAGGTGACAGTGTATCACCCCCGCCACTCGCAACCACCGGGACAAGGTGACAGTGTATCACCCCCGCCACTCGCAACCACCGGGACAAGGTGACAGTGTATCACCCCCGCCACTCGCAACCACCGGGACAAGGTGACAGTGTATCACCCCCGCCACTCGCAACCACCGGGACAAGGTGACAGTGTATCACCCCCGCCACTCGCAACCACCGGGACAAGGTGACAGTGTATCACCCCCGCCACTCGCAACCACCGGGACAAGGTGACAGTGTATCACCCCCGCCACTCGCAACCACCGGGACAAGGTGACAGTGTATCACCCCCGCCACTCGCAACCACCGGGACAAGGTGACAGTGTATCACCCCCGCCACTCGCAACCACCGGGACAAGGTGACAGTGTATCACCCCCGCCACTCGCAACCACCGGGACAAGGTGACAGTGTATCACCCCCGCCACTCGCAACCACCGGGACAAGGTGACAGTGTATCACCCCCGCCACTCGCAACCACCGGGACAAGGTGACAGTGTATCACCCCCGCCACTCGCAACCACCGGGACAAGGTGACAGTGTATCACCCCCGCCACTCGCAACCACCGGGACAAGGTGACAGTGTATCACCCCCGCCACTCGCAACCACCGGGACAAGGTGACAGTGTATCACCCCCGCCACTCGCAACCACCGGGACAAGGTGACAGTGTATCACCCCCGCCACTCGCAACCACCGGGACAAGGTGACAGTGTATCACCCCCGCCACTCGCAACCACCGGGACAAGGTGACAGTGTATCACCCCCGCCACTCGCAACCACCGGGACAAGGTGACAGTGTATCACCCCCGCCACTCGCAACCACCGGGACAAGGTGACAGTGTATCACCCCCGCCACTCGCAACCACCGGGACAAGGTGACAGTGTATCACCCCCGCCACTCGCAACCACCGGGACAAGGTGACAGTGTATCACCCCCGCCACTCGCAACCACCGGGACAAGGTGACAGTGTATCACCCCCGCCACTCGCAACCACCGGGACAAGGTGACAGTGTATCACCCCCGCCACTCGCAACCACCGGGACAAGGTGACAGTGTATCACCCCCGCCACTCGCAACCACCGGGACAAGGTGACAGTGTATCACCCCCGCCACTCGCAACCACCGGGACAAGGTGACAGTGTATCACCCCCGCCACTCGCAACCACCGGGACAAGGTGACAGTGTATCACCCCCGCCACTCGCAACCACCGGGACAAGGTGACAGTGTATCACCCCCGCCACTCGCAACCACCGGGACAAGGTGACAGTGTATCACCCCCGCCACTCGCAACCACCGGGACAAGGTGACAGTGTATCACCCCCGCCACTCGCAACCACCGGGACAAGGTGACAGTGTATCACCCCCGCCACTCGCAACCACCGGGACAAGGTGACAGTGTATCACCCCCGCCACTCGCAACCACCGGGACAAGGTGACAGTGTATCACCCCCGCCACTCGCAACCACCGGGACAAGGTGACAGTGTATCACCCCCGCCACTCGCAACCACCGGGACAAGGTGACAGTGTATCACCCCCGCCACTCGCAACCACCGGGACAAGGTGACAGTGTATCACCCCCGCCACTCGCAACCACCGGGACAAGGTGACAGTGTATCACCCCCGCCACTCGCAACCACCGGGACAAGGTGACAGTGTATCACCCCCGCCACTCGCAACCACCGGGACAAGGTGACAGTGTATCACCCCCGCCACTCGCAACCACCGGGACAAGGTGACAGTGTATCACCCCCGCCACTCGCAACCACCGGGACAAGGTGACAGTGTATCACCCCCGCCACTCGCAACCACCGGGACAAGGTGACAGTGTATCACCCCCGCCACTCGCAACCACCGGGACAAGGTGACAGTGTATCACCCCCGCCACTCGCAACCACCGGGACAAGGTGACAGTGTATCACCCCCGCCACTCGCAACCACCGGGACAAGGTGACAGTGTATCACCCCCGCCACTCGCAACCACCGGGACAAGGTGACAGTGTATCACCCCCGCCACTCGCAACCACCGGGACAAGGTGACAGTGTATCACCCCCGCCACTCGCAACCACCGGGACAAGGTGACAGTGTATCACCCCCGCCACTCGCAACCACCGGGACAAGGTGACAGTGTATCACCCCCGCCACTCGCAACCACCGGGACAAGGTGACAGTGTATCACCCCCGCCACTCGCAACCACCGGGACAAGGTGACAGTGTATCACCCCCGCCACTCGCAACCACCGGGACAAGGTGACAGTGTATCACCCCCGCCACTCGCAACCACCGGGACAAGGTGACAGTGTATCACCCCCGCCACTCGCAACCACCGGGACAAGGTGACAGTGTATCACCCCCGCCACTCGCAACCACCGGGACAAGGTGACAGTGTATCACCCCCGCCACTCGCAACCACCGGGACAAGGTGACAGTGTATCACCCCCGCCACTCGCAACCACCGGGACAAGGTGACAGTGTATCACCCCCGCCACTCGCAACCACCGGGACAAGGTGACAGTGTATCACCCCCGCCACTCGCAACCACCGGGACAAGGTGACAGTGTATCACCCCCGCCACTCGCAACCACCGGGACAAGGTGACAGTGTATCACCCCCGCCACTCGCAACCACCGGGACAAGGTGACAGTGTATCACCCCCGCCACTCGCAACCACCGGGACAAGGTGACAGTGTATCACCCCCGCCACTCGCAACCACCGGGACAAGGTGACAGTGTATCACCCCCGCCACTCGCAACCACCGGGACAAGGTGACAGTGTATCACCCCCGCCACTCGCAACCACCGGGACAAGGTGACAGTGTATCACCCCCGCCACTCGCAACCACCGGGACAAGGTGACAGTGTATCACCCCCGCCACTCGCAACCACCGGGACAAGGTGACAGTGTATCACCCCCGCCACTCGCAACCACCGGGACAAGGTGACAGTGTATCACCCCCGCCACTCGCAACCACCGGGACAAGGTGACAGTGTATCACCCCCGCCACTCGCAACCACCGGGACAAGGTGACAGTGTATCACCCCCGCCACTCGCAACCACCGGGACAAGGTGACAGTGTATCACCCCCGCCACTCGCAACCACCGGGACAAGGTGACAGTGTATCACCCCCGCCACTCGCAACCACCGGGACAAGGTGACAGTGTATCACCCCCGCCACTCGCAACCACCGGGACAAGGTGACAGTGTATCACCCCCGCCACTCGCAACCACCGGGACAAGGTGACAGTGTATCACCCCCGCCACTCGCAACCACCGGGACAAGGTGACAGTGTATCACCCCCGCCACTCGCAACCACCGGGACAAGGTGACAGTGTATCACCCCCGCCACTCGCAACCACCGGGACAAGGTGACAGTGTATCACCCCCGCCACTCGCAACCACCGGGACAAGGTGACAGTGTATCACCCCCGCCACTCGCAACCACCGGGACAAGGTGACAGTGTATCACCCCCGCCACTCGCAACCACCGGGATAAGGTGACAGTGTATCACCCCAACCACTCGCAACCACTGAGACAAGGTGACAGTGTATCACCCCCGCCACTCGCAACCACCGGGACAAGGTGACAGTGTATCACCCCCACCACTAGCAACCCGCCTTCACACAGCACTACAGCCTGGAATTAGTGGCCCAGTATTAGGTTGGTGAAATTTGTCTCGAGGTATCTTTCTTTGAATTGTCGAGGATAGAATAAAGCAACTGAGCCGTTTATTTTATACTGGTAGAAAAGTTACCGTACATATTGGTGCTCCAGAAAGCGATCGTGACGCATTAAGCTGTCTTTAAGGGAACATCAATGTTTTGCTCAATAGGCTTCAGGACCATGGTGTCAGCGCAGATTATCATGTCAGCTTACTTTTGAACAGCATGGACTTAATTTGAATCCTGGTTACGTCTCATGTAGGTAAGCAGATCAGTTAGAGGCTCGAACCATGATCGATAACGTAAGTCGCGTGTTGCAGAGTAATAGTTTGTTCTTGAGTACGGCACCACTTTACGTTAAACTCAGCCATTCTAAGGAGCCTCACGGGAGTGCACGTTATTGTGATGAGATATCTCTGGTTGTCATATTCAATAAAATAAATAAAAGAATCATTACGGCTCAAAAGGGTGACGATACACATTGCCTTTCCCGTTCATTGGTAGTCACCAAGAATGTGTGTGACTTTAAAAGAGAACTAGGATGCATGTAACTGAACACCTATAAGCACACCAAGGAGGGCCGTAATATTCAAAAATACAAATCAGAAGATTTATTCCATGATTCCTATATATCTTCTGAAAGTTGGTGGGCTCACTGAGCTGAAACCAGTAGGAGTTGGTTCACAAACCAAACTGGTTTTGATATCCATAAACGTCCCGATGTTTGTAGAGGTCACATGTCGATCTATGATTTCAAAAAAGTTTGGGAGGTCTGTGATCAATTTTTAAGTTTTGAAAGAGCAAAATATTTACACAGGCGTTATGAAACTTTTTGTTGAGGATGCAAGACCCATCGTCCTTTAGGTTATTTTGGCTACATGAAGCAGGCCCCATCCAAGCTATCAATGGAAAAGATGAATTTCTTGTTGGTTTTCTATTATTTTGAATGTTGACAAGAAATGTTTCTTCAAAGTGCAACAAACACTTATTTGCACTAACCTAACCACTGTGTCACTCAGACGTGTTTTAAGACCTGCATTTATATAGATGGAAATGACCTAAATAGCACCGAATGTGGGGGTGATAGGACTAGCATATTTTTGGTTGATGTCACAATGGCCCAATATTTTGGATTTCTAGAGCAAATTAAAACAACAAAATTAAGGACAACACCCTTCTAACCCATAATGTAAAGGGATATGGTAGAACTATAATTCTACAATATATGATAGAGGTATACAAATAGACTCCAGAGCTCATAAAGAACGTTGGGAAAATCATGTCGATTCTTTTCAGCCCGTTCCACTTAATTCACTCGCCGAACTTTCTCCCAATGTCGTTATCCAAGTTGCCTAAAATATTCGGCCTGGATTAGTCCTTGGCAAAGGGAAATTTACTTCATTTTTTCCATAAAAATTAAACCATGGTGTAGTGGCATCCCCTGCTGCCAAAGAAGGACTACGGTATCGGTAAAATTTCGGCTGAGGGAAAGGAACACTTTGAGAAGTGGTATGACGTGTTGGTTGGTTGATTTTAATGTACTGCGTGAAATATGTAGATATCATACGAAAAACCTGCCTTAAGTTTAGAGACATGCTTATGGAAAAAGCAAAGATGGATCCTTTCAAAGAAGCGTATAAGATCGCAGGAGTGGCCATGTTGACTTACCACCGGATTCATCTTAAGGAGAATACCATTGGTATCATCTCTAACAGTGGCTATCGGTGTGCAGACCAACAGTTGCACGTCGCCTTACACAATGGCTTTGCTGTGAGGCCCATTAAAGTGGTGTATCTATACTTCTTGTGGGAAACGACATTGAGGAATAAGTTTTAGGGCAACATGTAGACAGCGTTGTTAAGGCTGGTGATATCACCAACGTCTTAAAGTTGTGGGGCTGTTATCGGCACGGGCGGCTTCTCTGTTACCCTAAAAGGACCATCTCTATCAATACAGCTGCCATGAGACCATGGAGACACGCTATGATGTGACCATGGCCTGCATGAAAAATTATAAGAATGCCAGCTACACAGTCTTAGAGATGTGGGAGTGTATGTTTAATGCAATGAAACGCACAGATAATGACTTGAAACAATTTGTACTCCAGGACAAGGTGTACAAAAAAGAGCCCCTCAGTCCCAGGGACATATTATTTGGCAGGCCTACAGATTGTATCAAGCTCTTCCACAAAGAAGATATTTATTGTGGAGAGAAGATAGAGTACTTGGATGTGTGTTCATTGTATCCTTACATTTTCAAGTACAAAAAATACACTATTGTCAAACCCAAAATTGACTTGAAACTAAAAATCACTTTTTGTGCAATGGTACAACTTTGGCCCAGATTTAGCACATATTTATCCCAACATATCCCCCCACCCAAATTTTGTATAACTAAAGGTTTATTTGAGGCCTCCAATTTTTAAACTAGCCAAGGATCGGTTTTTCAATTTTTGTTCAGGTCAGTATTGTATAGAAGATAAAGTTCAAAACCTCTTGGGACAAGGGGGTAGGCAAACTACACTGGAGAAAATTTAGCAGAATGCTTAGAGGCTATAAGTTCTGATCAGCTCACAAAAAGAGCTACGGGATTCCTAGATCAACCATTAAGAACAAATTGAAAGGAAAACATTGTAAAAAAGCTGGTTGAAGTTGCGTATGTCCTTGAACTTTGTGAGCATCACAATATAAGATCCATGTGTCTACCCCCAAACACAACCCACATGACCCAGCTACTTGATGGGGAATTTTTTTGCCCCTATAAAAAGACTACGAAACAAAAACTGGATTAAGATTTACCACTACCCCAAGAATGTCTTCCCTCCATTATTAAAACAATTGATAATCAAACTAAAAGATAAGCAAGGGTCTAATCTCTTTCAGGTTTTAGAAAATGTGGGATCTATCCTCTTAGCAAGTGAGAGTTAGTAAGTGATTTACCCGCTAATCGAAATGAGCATGAAGAAGAAGCCAAAAAATGGACAACATAAGAGCTGATTTCCTCGGAAATGGTAACACAAAGTGAAGAAAAAATGGTTACAAATAACTCTTGGAAAAAATATCTCTCTTCGGGATTTAGAAAAGGCCGGTCCTTTATCGATGCAACAGCCAAAAAGTGACAGCAAAAAGATTCCATCAGTAATTCATCAGATGAAGATGATCCTGATACTATATCTCTTCAATCAGATGGTGTGAGTGAATCATATTCACATTTTGAGCTTGGTTCAGTCCCAACAAATAGTCCTGAAGTCACCAAGATTGCAAAAAATCTTCCTCTTTTATACATTTCATCAAAAAAACAAGATAATGTCATTGACAGTTTCGACATAGTTTAGTATAACGGGGATAAATACCCAGGTAAAATTGAAAAAGTGTCAGATGAAGGACTCATAGAGTTATAGTTGAATGCATGGAAAAAAGGTTGACGTACTGGCGCTGGGCAGAAAAAAAATCATCTTTGTATGAATGGGAAGATTTTTTTGTAAAATATATCCCCCAAAAAATTGATAAACGAAACCAGTTTTCTGTTCCTGTATTGGGAAAATTTATCGACGCAATTCAAGTTATGCTTTTCTATATTGATTGCATTTTCCTATTTTTTTGTGAGTGGTATTTCCTTACTTTTATTATGTTTTTGCAATAAAGTGCTTTGCAGTTCTTTACTTTTTTTGTATTTTTGTAATACTGTCAAGACAGTTTTTTTTTTAAATTTTGCTTCTTTTTGTTTATTTCTTCTAGCAAGAGTTTGTGGTCAGGCATTTGCAAAGTATGATTGCTGTAGTCTAACATTAACCCATTGCCTCTAATGCCACTGTTAAATAGATGGGGCAAAGTTGTAATAGTTGTGGGTAACATTAAAAAAACTACTATAGGTGTTTTAAAAATTTTAAACACTCTATAAGTTACTCAGAAAATGTTTCCCTATTTATGTAGAACCATAAGGAAAAAATTTAAAAAAAATTCTGTCGCAGCTTTCTTGCAATTCACTGAAAATGACGAAAAAGTAAGTAAACGTGGGCCAATGTTGTACCAGTTGACGGTAATGGTCAAGTGGTTGATGATGTCAGGTTCACAAAAGTATATATATATATATTTAATTAACAAGCGCTCAATTTCACAATTCTAAGTTTTCTATGATGAGAATGCAAATAAAAAGATGCCTCTATTTTAAAGTACCTTTCACTGGAAGCAAAACGGCCCATGGCTCACGGTCTCAGTATAGGTAAAGGCATTGAAAGTATATTGCCCGATGTTCACATCTTCAAGCATTCTTAAGTTCCTTTATAGAGTTTCTTGGACTTGAAGTGGCATTGTTATCGTACAAATATACAGACGTTGACCATATTTGCCTACTAATATGAATCCAAAACTACCCGAAAATATATTTAATTTCTCTTTGGATTCAAGATTGAAATATGTTTTAATTACTTTTTGGATTGCAGTTGATTTGGTGATTAAGTAAGAGAGAACAAATTGAATGCTACAATCAATACGAAAATACAACGTTTGATAACGTGGTTAAAGAAATAATATTTGTAAACACATAATTTTATTGGATTTTAACAGGTCGTCCAAGCTATATTCACACAAAATTTCAGCAAAATATGTATTGTGGTTTGGAGTGATTGAGTAAAAAAAAACAGACAAAAACTAGATAATATTTCATTTGTATATATTAGTGGGATAATAGTGAAGGTTTATAGTAGTAATTTATGTTGTGCCTACCAATATACATGCGATAATAATGAGGAGGGAAATTAATATTAATACGCACATCGCTTGGTATATAATATTTATATACATAAATATATATCAATATATTATATATATTATAAAACTAATCTATTTATGTTTTAATTTAGAAGTCTAAGTACTATAATTACTAACTTTAAAAATATTTCAAACATTTAATTCAATGGTAACAAAGACTTAGACCTGTGCCCACAGGTGGAATTTTAGATTCACTGCAAAGACATATCCCTGTGGCTTTAAAAATAGGTTATAGCATGATGTGTGACCTTGGCTCTTCCAAGTTATCGTGTGTTTTTTTTTCAAGTTCAGTATTTTTCTTAGAAAGATGGCTCCATTGACCAAAAATATATGTATAGCTCTAGCTACGTGATTGTTGTGTGCTCTATCTCCCTTTAGGTTAGCCCTGCAAAACAAAGTTTTAAGATTTTCAGGGGTAGCTAAAGCCCTCAAGTAAGAATTGTCTGAATTTTCAACCCTGTAACTTATCAGAAAGTTTGAGAAATATTTTGGCCAAAAAATCACAAACTTGGCTTTGATAATATTAAATCACTATTTAATAAATGAACTATTATATTGTTGATAGATCATTTATGAAAGATCAATCGATCACAGATGGATATATTTGATAAAGTTTATACATTGTTGTGGCTTATTTTAAAATCGCAATACTTTACTTAGTTATTTGAATGTATACCTGCAAAACCGTCTGCATATTCCACAATAATTATGTAAAAGTAGGAAAATATAATATATTAATAAAGATTATGTCTACACCATAGGAAGTTTTTGTTGAATATATAAAACACGAAGAAAGGTAAATTTTTGTTTTGAAGATAATTTATTAAAAATGGAGAATATTATATCATACAAATGAGTGTTTAATAAAACCTCAGTATAAACAACATTAATTGTTACCATTTCGCTTGATGGCAAAATATTATGTTCTCGTCCTTCTAGTTCGGCAATAAAGATCTTGACTCCATTAATAGCGTCTGAGGTTAGAATGGTCCAGATTAGGGGAAGGAGGTTCGGATACTCGAGTTGTGTCCCATAGCCTTAGTGGTTCTGGATATGCGTCCGCGGGTGACTGATTTTAGAACGCGTGGGGAGGAAGGGGTGGATCTGCCTCCAGTAAAAATGGTAGTAATTTTAATAATCTTCCGGTCAAAACATTTCAAATAAAATACTCATAAGTCAATTTAGACTCGTAACACAGCTCTATGTCGGTTCTGACAAGATTATACATTTTGTTTTAAAGAGTTTGATTAGATTTGCTGTGTTTTTTTGTTTATTTTGTTTTTTTGTTAATCCTGGTCAAAATGTTGTAAATGTTGTGTGTGTTAAGTCAATAATTCTTTCTAAATGTGTAATCAACATTTCAATCCTGCGATCCAGCGTTCCTAGTAGCCAAATGAGGAATTAAAATAGTGGTTACTTCTTTTGTTTCACGAACTGAACATAGTGGTAGGGTCATGACAACTGGTTACAAATTTCACCATTTTGGGAGATAGTTTCTCTCAATTTAAAATGCTTAATTGACAATATTAACAATATTCAAGCGATTAAAATGAAAGTGATAAAATAAGTTAATTTTGTTAGTTAATAAAAGCTTGATTATCTAATTTATTAGAATATAATGTGTATCATTATGTAATTTAAGAGAACAGTTTAAATTAAGATGATTTTTAGTATTATTATTATTATTATTATTATTATTATTATTATTATTATTATTATTATTATTATTATTATTAGCACCGCGTCCTACTACCCGTTCGGGTTATACGCACTTACGCTAATGTGTAATGTTNACCCGTTCGGGTTATACGCACTTACGCTAATGTGTAATGTTAGGGTGATTGTGAGATGAAATGAAGGACCTACAGTTTAACGTGGGATTCGAACCACAGTGGAGGCCTGGCATTCCACATATTCAATAATTGTGATTAATACACGTCTTATCAGAGGTGTTTAAACTAATAGTATTTGAATATTGATTACTTTTCCAAAGAGGTTTAAAGAAGTTATTAAGTTTATATATTTTGCACCACCTCTTACTACCCGTTCGGGTTATACGCTTAAGTGCTAATTACGCTAATGGATTAGGAATGGAGAAGGTTGATTTTATAAGAAATGAACCCGCATTTGCATGGAGGGAAAGTGGGGAAACCATTGTAGGAAAAATCACCCCCAGTTAACCCGATCGAAATTTGAGCCTCAATATCCCCGTCTTCGGCAATCAAGAAACTAGCGTGTTAGCTAACTACGCCACCAAAGCGGGTTTTAAAGCAGCTAAAACACTTAGAAAATACAACTATGTCATCTAAGTGTTCTTAATCATAGAAGCAAAGGCTTTAGTCAATTACTCTTGTAACATGTCAGAACCTTGCAACCATAGAATGTGCTCCTAATCATACAAACACTGACACTTGTCAACGAGCCAAGTAACATGTCTAGAAATATTAAAATAATAGCATATGTGGCTCTATCATCTACTTTATAATACAAGGATAAATTATAGTAATCATGAACTGTTAATACATATATATTTATTTATATTATTTGGCCATGTCTGAGGATACTTTTTCCCTATTTTGTCCCTGTTCATTAAAATATATTAATTATATTTTAAAATTCCTAATTTTTCGAAAATATGTATATAAATATTATATTTAAATAGAATATCTAGACCAGGTTTTATTTAAAAAATACCATTGTAAACTTGATTTAGTAGAAATTTTGTTTAAGGTTAGATTATAGGGGAAAAAAAGAGTTTTGAACACGAAATAAAAATGCATACCTATTTCCCAGAGAAATTTTATTTATGTTCGTTTACAGTTTACTAGTTTTAAAATTTTTTTAAACATATCAATAATGTCTCTAAGTTAGTGACTCACAGTTGGTATCTGCTTTTAATTATATAAATAAATCTCATTTTTAAATGACGATTTTTGAAGAATCTGAAATTGTTTGAAAATAGCTCTAACGATTTGGTTAAAAATGGGTATATGTGTACGTGTTGTACATGACATAATAATAATGAATACTTATTTTTCTAAATTAAATTTATTTTAGGGTAGTTTACGTATCCAGAAATATAGGAAATTTGACATTTTTTGAAAATGGCCTTTATGTTAAGATTTAGTTCAAAATGGGTATCTAGAAATTCATTTTCATCAAAAATAAAAATACTTTTTATTTTGACAAATATTAAAATTGGGGGGAGGGGGGGCCTTACAAATAAGTGATTTTTAAAATTATATTTTTTTAAATGATTTAAGCATTTTTTGTCTAAAATTTACTTATGAAGAAAGTTTTTTTATGAAGAAATTGATTTTTTGTTTCTGCTTTTTCAAGGATAATTCATTTAAGTAATGTTTACTTTGGATGACTGTAATAAAAACTGTTGGTAATATATTAATGTGATAGTTAACCACAGTAATTTAGGCCAATATTATTTATATATGTATTTGAGGACGGAAACAAGGTTTATTTATCGTTTTATTCCACTTAAAAAAATATTAGCAATACTTTCACAAAAACTTCTAATGAACATAGCTTCAAAATGGCAACTGACAAATTTAAACCATATGGTTGAACATGACGGTAAACAAGTTGTTTACAATGATGCAGACACGCAGTTGTGAAAATATTTTATTCAGTTAAATATTTCAAAATAATATAAAATAATCAAAAAATAATTTATTGTATGTAAAAAAATAACAAAAATTTTCTCTTTTCCAAGTAAATACGATGCCTGTATTAAAAGGTATTGATGTGTTCACTATACTGCACAAAATCAATAACGTTCCAAAACGAAAAATAAGTACTTTTAAGTATGTTTAAAATATTGTTTCGAGTTGGATAAAAAGAATTTATTTAAAACAATGAAATAGTATGAGAAAACTTCAGTTTTCGATATTTTAAATGTAATATATAACAGGTAATTAAAGATATTTCCATTTATAACAAAACAGTGATCTTTTACAAGTGTTGGCAACACAAAATCTAAACATATGATTTTCGGACTGCCATCCAGGTAAAAACCTATCGTGAACAGTTTGTAGGCGGCATCCTCTGGTCACTGACTGGCCTACTTGAATAAAAAGCTCGCTGCTTCTGTTTTCTTGCCGCTGTCCAAGAGAGCATAAAAGATGTTGGTCGTTTTCTCTGAGACATAGGAGTCTAGGGTGCTGGTGGTGACCAAAAACTTCCCAACCAGCCGTTAAAGTCCCTTGGCTTTGGCTGGCAGGAGAAGATTTTTCTGCATTATGGATTTCTTTTCGAGGTCGAGGTCTTTGTCAAATACTGCTAGCCCGACACGTTCTTCCACAAAGTACCTGATATGTCATTTGAAAGCCTTGAGAGCCACATCAGCCACTGGTCGGTTCGGGAACTCCATTAGTGATATTAGGAAGGCTCTGTAATTCCGCGGAATCTCTGAAACAAGAGGAGCTTTTTGCCAATAATTGGCATACGTGAGTGCCACGAATTGACAGATGCTTTGCAGGCCTTTCTGTTCACGAGAGATAAGTTGAATCTGATCCCTAAAGAGGTAGATCTTTTAAGGAATAAATGGCCTTGGCCAGTCATCTGGCATGATAAAGAGCTCCAGGTGCTCCGAAACCGATGCGTTTATTTGAAGCCCCTCCGATAAAAACCAGGCTCAATTATTGCATGTCAGAATAGTCATCTCTCAGAAATCCTCATTTTTCGAGAGCGGTGGAGTAGAAACAAATCATTTCATCACGCAGATCACCAAGGACACCGGTGAAGAGATCGTTAGAGGTGGCTGCAAACTTTATTTGGTCGACTAATATCCATTGTGTCCTGAAACGTTTGAAGAGAGGAATATCTGTTCCAGAAGTGCCGCCGAGGGTTTCTTTGAAGACGTCTGCTAAAACAACTTCGTAAATGTGATGGCGACAGGTCACCTAAGGTAAAGGACGATCGATAGAGCTTTCAATAATTGTATATGCCCCTCCTCGCTCCCCCTGTGAGTCTATTGTTTGACGTGGTGGTGTCAAAAACTAGCCCATTCAGGTGATTCGTCAAGTGTCTTGATGCACACATTGGCTTGAGTCTGACCAGTTCCGCAAGAGATTATATAGACTCCGAGAATATTCTTAATTCCCCCACTGGATATTGCACCGGGGGGGTGCACAAAAAGGACGAGCAAATACAAATGATGAGAACAAGGGAAGGTTGGAGTTAATGCAATTTAATGATATAAAATACAAGATCAAAGGACATATAAGCATATTGCACTAAATCTCAGCAAGTACTTTGTCATATATAACTTACAATGATAATTGGCAGCGT
>CABFVZ010005753.1:9278-19536 GCA_902151445.1 Timema monikensis
CCCCCATGTTGATCGTCGATTTGTCCACGGTACATGATTTGGAAATGGATGTATAAAGTCACTAGCCAGTGATGGGAACTATTTTATCTCTGGACAACAGGACGCGGGTTGACACTTCCAAAGACACACAATAGTCATTGAAATTGTTGCTCTACAGGGAATGAAACAATCGACAGAGGAGTGTAGTCTTAGCGACGTCCAGAACAAGAATTACAGATCAAGTCACGTTCTGAGATTTTCAAGGTGGCATGTAGGGGACGCGAGACAAGCCCAGTGTTTTTACACTTTTTATATTAAAACATTATTTTGGTCAACACAAATCAAATATTGCTCCAGTAGAAACATAAAGTTTAATTTTCTCCACATGATGATATCAACAGTTGTTGAATATTCGTCAAGAACATAGCGGCGTTAGATGACAAACATTTCAAATTAAGAGAAAAAGTTGTTAAATTCCAGGACACCCTCAACAGATATTCAACAACTGTTGATATCACCGTGTGAAGAAAATTAAACTCTGTTTCTCTGGAGAAGTATCTGTTTTATTTTGGCTAGAAAAAAGTTTTTGAAAAAAACCTTTTCACGCGTTCCCACCTTAATGACGTAGCTAACTTGGAGATTTCTGAGCTATTCTGCTAAACGTTGCATCTAAACTGGACTCACAATTAGAATCCAATGCACGAAATAGAACGAGAGGGAAAACATGAGAATTCACCCTGCAAGACATATTGTTTAGCTATTGATAACAATTCCCCTCTTCCTCTGACGAGTTTACACACTCGCTATATTATTTGGGTCTAGACAATATTGACTTGATTTTTAAATTTAAATTTTTCTTGTTTCTTGTTCCAGAAAGACATTTGCTTACACGGACTTTTTTAGTAATCATCCTGGCGGGAAGAAGAATCCTGTCGGCCATTTTTGTGACCAAGCCAAGTAGCCTAACTTGCAGATGTTTTATAAAAATAATATTGTGACACTGTAAGACTATTTAAGAATGTACGGTGTTTGTTTCAAAGTTCAAGTTTTTTAAAAGTCGCTGAATAGAACGTAACTTCACTACCATGGGAAATCCTACCTTAACGTGCCGTGCCGGCTCAGATAGACAACGTCCTTAAGATTATCAATATTAAAAATATTCCAAAAACAATCAGAGCTACAACTTCTTAACAGTGCGATAGTAAAATACCGAGTGAAATCCAAACATTTTCATTTAAAAAAGAACCAAATTTGGTTTTATCACGAAAAACCTCAATTAAGATTGACTGTGGTTCGTACCTCCAACAATCAATTTTAAGATATCTACGAAATGACATAGTAATAAATGTTGGAGGTTTAGTTTAATGAACTGAATCCTAAAGGGACCAAATAGACATCTTAGTTTATGCAACTTGTGTGGCATGTTACAAAGAAATACAATAACACCCCTCCCCCCATCATCCCTGAAGAGAGACAGCCCACAGGACAGCGGATATCAATATCTGTCTGTTTCAGGGATCACGTGGTTATGTTTTTCGCCTGTACGGTTACTCACTATACCACCGGCTTCAGCGCAGGTAAGCAGCGCTATCTTTGTATTATTTTTAATTCTCTTTCGGCCTAAATCTTAAAATCTTTTTCTAATCTATATTTTTTAACTTAAATCTTGTATTAACTGTTTATATATTCACTTTTGAGCTTACATCTTTTTTGAAACTAAAATATAAATTAATGTTTTTAATCTCCATTAGGTGGGTAGTTTGTATAATCAAACTTACTCGATGGGCTCTTGCCATCATATTTGTTTGTCCTTTTTTGAGTGACTTTGATCTTAAGTTTATTTATTCGCTCATCTCCAGATGGCGTTGTTTGGATCTATTTCCAAAACGCTATTCATACACTTGTTTGTAATTGTACGTGCCGCAACACTACTAGACGGACTTATGGGATGTTGGATTCTTGCTACCCCATTTATATTGTTGAGGTCACTTTAATATGTTCTAGTAGATATTTATGTTAGGTTGTCACGTGATGATCGGTTTATATTCTATAACACGATGGACTTGCCATCGCAGTTAACTACTTGAGGTCTCTCTGGCGAGTTAATGTCACTAGATGACGTTGTTTGATTATTATAAAGCCATATTAAAAATAGCTTATTGTAATTGATATATTGTTGATGGCAACGTAACGTATCTCCTATCCTCTAGAAAACATGGCCAAATGTTAGCTTTAGCTCTTGGCCAATAAGAGGTGCCAGCATCTGTTTGTTGTAAACTTGTGAATTGTTAATGTTATTTGCCGAGCCTTTAACTTGGACAGTCTTTACTCGCACAACGCTATTGTTCCCCTCTGGAAGCAGATTGAACTATAAATATCACTTTCAACTCACTACTTGTGCCTTATAGCTTACATGTCTTATTTTGTTTATATTTAATAAATGTTAATCTTGTTACCCACTGTCTATTATTTATTTTTGGGAGATTTAGAGCTGGTGGGTTTCATTTAGAAATACTTTATTAAAATTGATATTTTAAACCTTGTGCTAAACAAACAAATGATAGGAAAGGTATTTTGATGCAATTAAAGTGAAAATACAAACCGAACTTTATTCCACAGCTTAAATTTTGATAACCAGCCAAATACACGTTTTCATAAAGATTCGAATGTACTTACTTTGTTTAAATTAGTTTATGGTTTGTTAATAATATGGACCACGTGGTTAGTGTGTGTAACTACACTCGACAATATAAAACAGGTTCGAGTCCAGCTCGGGCCTGTACAAACATTGTAAAGCGTGTATGTATGTTGATTGTGTTTAATATGTTATTGCGTGCATGTCAACTATTACCCATTGTAATAATGTATATTGCGAACAAAGAGAGAATGGTGAGTCTATAGGCCGATATTGATGCCTATTGTCTATTGAAATATACGCTTCAACTCCCTGGTTGATGTAGTCACTATACATATTTAGGCGGTTAGGATTCGCGGGGCTAAAGTCTGTGTAGAAATATTATTATTAGCACCGCGTCTTACTACCCGTTCGGGTTATACGCACTTACGCTAATGTGTAATGGTAGGGTGATTGTGAGATGAAATGCAGGACTTACAGTTTAACGTGGAATCCAAACCACGGTAGACGCCTGGCATTCCTCACATTCACAAGATGTCTTGTCAGAGGTGAAGGAAGGGTTTGGCAATCAGATAAATCTGTACCGGGACTGAGGATTGAACCCCGGTCGCCAGCACAGAAGTCTGACACCTTACCCCTAGACCACCAGGTCACCTCGTGTAGAAATAAATGGGTCAAACCAACATCGGTAGTCTAAGGCGTCAGGCTCGCAGCCTTAACTGCCGGTGAAGAGGAAGTTGTGGTTTTTCACGTTCAGTTTTTTTAGTTGTAGTTTTTTCATACTTTCATTAGGCAAGTGCTGAAGCCCTTCCTCTAAAACGATCCTGCTCCCCTCCTATATTAGTTTGTTGTGCTATTGTAGGCCTTTGTAATATGAGTAGATCGAGTCTCAAATTCAAACCATTCCGTGCTTCCATGACAGTTCCTATCAGACCGAGCGGGTAGTAAGGCAAGTGACAAATTATACATTTCGAGTCTCATTTCCACGAATAACATTACCTGATGATTGTAATCTTATCTGTCGCTAATCGAGCAAGACCCAACTTTCATCACAGCTAGCCAAACTGAATAACACGGTCACATCTCCTGAATACTTCTACAGCCAAACTGAATAACACGGTCACATCTCCTGAATACTTCTACAGATACTTCTACAGTCAAACTGAATAACACTGTCACATCTGAATACTTCTACAGTCAAACTGAATAACACGGACACATCTGAATACTTCTAGAGTCAAACTGAATAACACGGACACATCTGAATACTTCTACAGCCAAACTGAATAACACGGACATCACATCTGAATACTTCTACAGTCAAACTGAATAACACGGACATCACATTTGAATACTTCTACAGTCAAACTGAATAACACGGACATCACATCTGAATACTTCTACAGTCAAAGTGAATAGCACGGACATCACATCTGAATACTTCTACAGTCAAACTGAATAACACGGACATCACATCTGAATACTTCTACAGTCAAACTGAATAACACGGACACATCTGAATACTTCTACAGTCAAACTGAATAACACTGTCACATCTGAATACTTCTACAGTCAAACTGAATAACACGGACACATCTGAATACTTCTACAGTCAAACTGAATAACACGGACACATCTGAATACTTCTACAGCCAAACTGAATAACATGGACATCACATCTGAATACTTCTACAGCCAAACACTCCGCGATTCAAGGAAGTAATATATATATATATATTGGATCCCCGACAGGAGATCGAAAGATACTTTGCGAACATACAACCACTGGAAAACATTATTTCTAACATAAATTGAGTTTTAAAAATTCACTTGAACTGCTGTATTAATATATAAAGTAATGCATGTTGGTTTTTTGAGGTGACAGGAAATTTTCGCTGTCACAAAAGCATTTTTCCTGAAAGGAATTAAAGCTGTGTACGAGCCACGTGTGTGGTCTACTATCTAGGGGCAACTTCTCGTCAGTTGTCTTACACACACACACCTATCACGATCACTGTCTTTTTAAGCTTGCAAGTCGTACCTTTGTGGTGTCTGAGGCGGTGTGAGTTGTCACAGCAAGGGGTCTCGTAGTAAGTCAACCAGAAGTTATTGTAATCAGCAGAGACTTGGAACCAGCCCAGTTCAGATAACACACATATCACTAGGAGCGCACGAATGCCCCGGAAACAAACATTTCCTAGCATTGTTGTACAGTTTATCACACCAGGGGTAACTTTATACAAACAGGTCCTGATTAAATCTTCACACGTGAGGTTACATCTCTAACTTCCTCACTATTATAATTTCCTGTATTACAAACAAGTTGAAAAGTGAATGCTGCCATTACGTTCGATAACAAAACACGTGATGAGTCTCGGAAAGACAAAGAATGTTCTCATGACGCGTGTTGGCCGCTAACTGACTGACTAGCCCGAGGCGTTTGTTCAATTCTTAGCCGCAGCTGCTTGGACGGACCGACGCCAGGTTCGTCTACCTTCGGATGTTTACGTGACAGCCGACAAACTAGCGGGCGGAAAAACGAGTCAACTACCAAACAGAGCATCGACACTATTTAAACCAGAATAAGTGTTTTTTTAATTAAATCAATCCTTTAACTAATTATCTCTTTCTTCTGGTCACATTTTACTAAGTTATTAAAGATAAAATTAAATTAATAATCTCGTATAAAATGTTTCCAGCTTGAGAAAAAAGGTTTTGTTTTTGTTGAAAATACGAGATAGTATGTTTTTGTACTCCCCGTGATATTAAAAGTTGCATACCTCTGTTGGGGGATTTTAGGGGAGAAGTAAGGTAAGTTACAACAACCTTTATGACAGAGGCCTGGAGCCAAATCTTAAACCGGTTTATAGTCACGATTATCTTCACAAAAAAATAACAATAAAGCCTAAATTAAGTTATTATTGAGATTACAAAAACACACTGTGCAGTGTTAAATAAAAGCCGATTTGCTTAGGCAGGTATTACAACTCTCACCCCGGATAACACCAAACTTAGGTAGGTAGTACAGCTCTCACCTCGGATAACACCTAACTTAGGTAGGTAATACAGCTCTCACCCCGGATAACACCTAACTTAGGTAGGTTATACAGCTCTCACCCCGGATAACACCTAACTTAGGTAGGTAGTACAGCTCTCACCCCGGATAACACCTAACTCAGGTAGGTAATACAGCTCTCACCCCGGATAACACCTAACTTAGGTAGGTAATACAGCTCTCACCCCGGATAACACCTAACTTAGACAGGTAATACAGCTCTCACCTCGGATAACACCTAACTTAGACAGGTAATACAGCTCTCACCTCGGATAACACCTAACTTATTAAGACAGGTAATACAGCTCTCACCCCGGATAACACCTAACTCAGGTAGGTAATTTGGTCGAAATGTGACAATCTCCAGGTGAAGAATGCGGAAAATCGCCCTGGGATAATATCCCTGGTTCAAGAGTAATCTAATATCCCGGTTAATCGAATGTGAGAAGGCTGCTATCACTATCAGATCAGGTTGAGAGACCATGTGATCACTTTCGAACTCTGCCTTGGTCAGGAACTGAACCCTAGACACTGCTTTCAAAAATAAACAACCTAGTTAGGATAAGCGACTAAAACGTTAATAAGAGATAGTTAATTAGTAATAATAATAATAATATTTAGCACCGCGCTTTACTACCCGTTCGGGTTATACGCTTTAAGTACTAATTACGCTAATGGATTAGGAATTGGGAAGGTTGAATTAGAGGAAGTGAACCCGCATTTGCGTGGAGGGAGAGTGGAAAACCATTTAGGAAAAACCACCCCCAGTTCACCCGACCGAGATTCGAACCTAGATCTCCCCGTCCTCAGCAGTCGAGCTCAACACGACAAGCGCGTTAGCCAACTACGCCACCGAGGCGGGTGTTAATTAGTAATTATCAACTCATTAACTATCAACATTTGACACGAGTTATTGCGGCATGTTTGAACAAATCTTGTATCGCAGGCATTACTGTTAGAGACGGTCACATTATCTGAAATGAACTACGACGTGTCCTTTCTAAACAATTCGCAACAGTTCCGATGCTGTGTTTCCTTTACCAGCTATTTCGAGAGAAGTATTATAAAGAAAAACCCGTGAATACTTATTTTTCCGCCTCGGGGAGACAGACTGTAGACTACAGGAAGGTATCGGAAATGTATCCTACATTTCAAATATTCACCTTTTTAAAATTTTACAGACGAAAGATAAAAATCTATTCGTGACAAGTTTGATTTTTTCTATCTTCCAAGATAAACTTTTATTTCTCTGTGGTATGTCTTGTGACATTCTGATTTTTCTTTTGACACCCCCTCCACCAACTCTTTATTTCTATGAAGAAAGTTTTGGCAATTTTTTTTATCTGTTGATGAGAGTTGCAGACATTCGTCAAGTAATAAGTTTCCCAAATGAAACTACCGGTTTATGGGTTACATGGCTGCGATTGGTAACGTTATGTTAGTTATTGAATTAATATTATTTCGGAATACAAGAATATCGCATTCCTTCCCATTTTTAACAAACAGTTAATTACAAATTTATTGTGATGTTTTTCATTGTTTAACTGTATTTTGTGAAGTTCACGTTATAAGGAAACAGATGGGAATGAATAAGTGCTAAACATAGACAAGGAATAAAAAGTTACTCTCTTGAACATGATTCCAAACAAATCCTTAGAAATGTATTTTGGTTTACATATAACTTTTGGGAAATTTAATTTTACTGGCCATATTTTAGACAAAACCAAAAAACTCCGCTTATTTATGAATGTGTTCCCTGCCCCGTTTTTAAGCAACCCGCCAACTGACAGATTGAGGTGTTCCGCGCCGCCTCCCCGTTCTTTACTACCCCGCCAAACCCAGGGGGGTAAAAAAACGTACCAGGGTTTGCTCATAAAATTGAACGGTAGCCATTTCCAGACCTTGTCATTACCCTCAACCAGTATTTTCAATTCTTTCATAAATTGGCAACACCGCAGAGAAAAAGGTCAGAATTTATGGCGGGTACAAGGAATTCGTTGCGCTCAAGAATTTCAAAACCATTTAATACTTCGAGAGGAAAATCAATTAAACTTCTCAACACATCCATCGTCTCAACCCCCACCCATTCGTTTTGATGGCGAGAAATAAAGTTTCAAAATGGTTGGAGAGTTAAAGGAAATTTCAAAGTCAAAAATCACTTTAAAGTTCTTGACCTCATATTCTGGTTGCAAATATTTTCTAAACTAACATTTTTCATAAAAAATAATAGTGTGGTTTAAAGCTTGGCGTAATGTAAAGGGTAGTTAAATTAATTAAATAATTTGAATATTATTATTATTAGCACCGCGTCTTACTACCCGTTCGGGTTATACGCACTTACGCTAATGTGTAATGGTAGGGTGATTGTGAGATGAAATGAAGGACCTACAGTTTAACGTGGAATCCGAACCACGGTGGTGGCCTGGCATTCCCCACATTCACAAGATGTCTTGTCAGAGGTGAAGGAAGGGTTTGGTAATCAGATAAATCTGTGCCGGGACCGAGGATCGAACCCCAGCCGCCAGCATAGAAGTCTGACACCTTACCCCTAGACCACCAGGTCACCCAATTTGAATATTAATTATCATAAACGTAACTTTACGATTCAACCTAAAAGTAATAAAAGTTTCCCAGCACAAATGTAAGTGTTAGTTAGTGTACCAGTGGTACTCTAATACAGCCCTAAAGTGAGGGTTGGCCACCCTGCTCGGCATTGTCAGGAGTGTACAAGATGACAGCGCCCACGAATCACTAACTACACTAAAGTTAACATCGTTTCTACACACAACTCTAATGTGGTTAGTAATTGAAGGGCGCAGCCATCTTGTTGAAAAGCATGTGAGCAATCTTTTAACACTAATAGTGCCTACATGTGTGAGTATGTCGCTACCTCGGAGAAGTCTCAAGTGCATGTTTGTGAAAGTTATTCTGCCGGTAAAGTGTCCCGCGGGATACTCCCCTGTGTGGGACAAACATGATCAAAAAACTAATGGGCTTCAATAAAAGTACTTTATTCTCCTTATGACTAATATTTAAAATACACATTACAACAAACATATCAGGGGTATTCTGATATAACCTCAACTACGTTTATGTTTAATATAATTCACTCACTAGTTTCCAGAGCACTCTCGTCTTTAAAGTTACTCATTCTCTGAAATGTCATTTGTTGAAAATAAAAATGCCAGTCTTAAAGGCTGCAACTCCAAGCAATTTATTACCATTTTTAGCAACTTGTTTTAGAAATTTATATCTACTTTATGGTGTTTAAACCTTTGTGTACTATTTTCATCGAACTACTCAGACAAGATTTCAGTCTTGGAGGTGTACTAAACGATCGTTCTGTGGAATAGGAAGTTGAAAGAAGCGTCTGCACGATTCTGATTGCTGTTGCTACAGGTAGAATCTATTCCTTAGTCCTTACCGTCACTGCTTCCAAGAAGGTCCCTCAAATTTACTATTTATACATATGTTTGATTTCACTTGCCAGATCTGATGCTTTCTTCTTTGAAGATGTCCATAAATAGTCATCTTCGACAACCTTTCCAAAGTCTTCACAATTTAGGTTCTTAATTTTATTTGGGTATAAGTAAAATAATGAGAATCATTTTATTTTCTGATTTGAAAACCTTGCAAGTATTAAATAAATATACGGAATGAGTAATGCCTGTCTGGAATAATATTAGTTCGGAGTACAGTTCTTAGTGGATGTTTTAAGTTGTTACAGTTGTTAAAAGTTGTTTTGGAAGGGGAAAAATTGATATATTTTAGGGGGGTAGTGAACAAATTACCTAATAATTACCAGATACTTTATTTTTTCTTGGGTGTTCCGGCATACTCCATCCTCGGTAAGCTTCGACCTGTGATGCTACCATTTTTAATCCATCATATGATAGGGTTTGTTTTTGGAAATACTTAAAACGCTCGCCCAGTGGTCCCAACTTGTGTTTAGTACCGGGAGTTTTATACGTACGGTGACGCGCGCTTTCCAAGACAATGTCGGTGTGGACCAGTTCTCAGAGATCATGACAGTACTTATTACTTAATAACAAGGCGCCAACTCTTATAATTGACTTAAGTGAGCAAACATTGTTAATCAAAGAACCGATGGAACGTGTTTTCTATCAACGCGCAAAATGTGGGCTCGTCTAGTCTCCGAGACGAACCTGATGATTGTATGCTTGTCGCAGTGACTGATTAGTTGCTTATATCCACAGTTAATGACAGCTAACACACCTTTGTTGGGGGTTTAGTGCAAGGCACTGGCCCATTTGACGATCTGGTGACACCACGGAGCCACCTGAACGACGTATTTCATCTTATCTCACCTCAACCCCGTCAAGGAAACAATCGAATTTAGTTTGCGTACACAAATGGTTCCCTTATTATGGCACTATGGAATTTTGAAAACTTTAACATTCCTAAATGATTAGGTCATAATAACGTTTGGGTAGCATTTAATATTTTTACGGGCTACATAAACAACTAGCCCCCTTCCCCGTAAACAAATATTGTAAAGAATCCTGTAAAACAAAGCTTAAAATCATCCATCATGTCAATATAAAAACAAAACTTTTTTTACTTTAAAA
>CABFVZ010005754.1:0-26344 GCA_902151445.1 Timema monikensis
TTGGTCTATTATGAATTATTATTAAAACAATTTAAAAGATTTACCTGCATTTTAATTTATTGGACCTTTTATTTTAACGATTAACTTTAAATTAGAATTATTTATTGTGTTAATTAATGCATAATATCAAGGTTTTAGACCTACACCTTAATTAGAAATACAAATCTAATATACTTTTATTGATAAATAATAATATACTATATTATACATGTGTACACACTGAAATAATATTGAATGAAAACTACTACAGCTATGTATAATTTTGAGATAGAACCCAAACCCGGCCTTCCAATCACTACCCGAGAAAAAAAGAAGAAACCGACCCTCTACTTTCTTTGTCTCGGAATCTATTTTTGGAAAGAATTTATACCTGCCAGTCAGGCAACCCTACAGGCGACGAGATGTACACAAGAGAGTTAACAGAGGGGGAAATGGAATTAAAATTCTCTACAAGCATGAAGCGTAGCGGATTTGAAACAAAATAGAAGGTTTGGGGGTTCCCTCTTAAACCACTTGAAAATGTTTGTACAACAATGATTTATCTCCATTTTGGATTCAATAGTAAATTTTTACATTTTTTATTGGTCAAAATTTATAAATGAGGAATTTAATAGCATTGCGATGACATGAAGTTGTACAACACTTAATAAAATGTCGACAAATTTATCCGGAAGTTGAAATTTAATACGAAGTGTTGACCCTTGTGACCCAATATTGATCTTTTTTGATCGGTCTAATCATACAAATGAAAACATTAATTCTTTAAAAATTAAATTATAAAATTTAAAACCAGGACTCAAAGAATGTTTTACAGAGGTATACTGCAATTAATGCTTGGGTTTGCTAGTGTATATTATTTTGTTTCACATATATATTACGAGTTTTGAATAAATATCTCCACTTTTAATCAATAGAGCGAGTAAGTCCGTGTGGAGTTCCGTAACATTTATTTAAATTAGATTTTATAAAAATATAAAATATGACCAAAAATTTCAAACATGTTAAAAAAAAGGGGAGATTTTAGTTTGTGATTAAAATAAATATAATAATGTGTATTCAAACAAAATTATTAGATTTCCTATTTACATTTCTAACATCTAAAGGCGATAATTGAGAGATATCATAGGAAATGATGACGGATAATGGCTTCAAAGGACCATTGGTTTATCTCTTTCTTGAGCTGATGTGGTAACATTAAGAGGCTCCTCTTGTATCCTCGCAAAAGTCTCATCATTTTTCTTTTTGGAATGCAGAATAAGATGCTGACCCAGTGAATGACCTTGCTGAAAGGGAAAACTTATCCTTGAAGTGTAAGAGTATAAAAGAATAATTATAAATAATAATCAAAAGGTATATAATTATATTTGGACCACCATAGTAATAAGAGCCTCAAGTGACAGGTCAAAAAGCTACTAAATTTACTTTAATGTAGTCATGCGCCAAAGGCTAAGTACTGTGATTGTCACTTTTGATATGGTGTGTCAATTTTGAAAGTCCTAAGATGAATAGTGTACGTATCATAGTTGGCTACTTTGCATTTATGATGTATATCTGCTTAAATATTATTTCTATAGAGATTCTAGTATAGACGGCTTTCACTTAATTTAATTTAATATCTCAGGAAATAATTTAAATCCTTGCTTATTTTTTAAAACATCACCTTTTTACGGCTCATGAATAAAATGAATGAAATGCATGCGCTAACTCGAAAAGCTGATTCGACAAAATGTTCTTTTTTCGATGATAATCTGAAAGGGAGGTCTAGAGTTGAGTGCGGAGGGTTTAACTAAAGACGCCTTCTAGAGGCTCGCCATTGATTATGCATACGATGTTAATCTAGGGCGGTGTGGCCGGCACTTGACATTGCTCCATGGAGATAAGGTACAAGGGATCGTGGGCTGTGGCCCGGGGGGGGGGGGGNGGGGGGGGGGGCGGAGGGTTCAACATAGAGGAGGCTCATCAAGTTCACTAAATCTCTATGGAGTTTCTCAATAGACTAGTACTATATAGACTTAGCCATCACTCCTGCAATAGAGATGGCATACATTTCCATGGCATATAGTTGTCAGGGACTTAAATTACGTCACAACTATCCCTATAGGAGACTCAGTACTACAGACCTATTTTCATGGAATATTCCTAGATACAATATATTCAATTGTGATCAACATTGCTCATATTTTAACTAAACAATTTGTGCTATTTAAGGTATTTTTAATATATATCAAAAGTAATAACTAAATAAGTTGGAAATCCTCTTCAGTGATGTAGTTAGCTAACGCACTAGTTTCATGTTGAGATTGACTGCCGAGGACGGGGAGATCAAGGTTCAAATCTCAGTAGGGTGAACTGAGATTGTTTCCTAGATGGTTTTCTACACTCCCTCCACGCAAATGCTGGTTAACTTCCTCTAAATTCAACCTTCCCGAACGGCTGGAAAGACGTGGTACTTAAAAAAGTTAGATAGTGAAAAAGCATCTTGTAAAATTTGTTTTAAGCTATTAAAAACCACTATTATTTTCAGTGTTTGAATAAAAATGAAAATACAATGATGATGCAAAAGTTGAGACTTTTTTGTAACACAACGTCTTACTACCTGATCAGGTTATACGCCTATGTAATAATTACACTAATGGTTGAAGGATTAGGAAGGCTTAATTTAGATTAAATGCATTCGCATTTACGTGGTGGGTAAATGGAAAGCCATTTAGGAAAAACCACCCTCAGTGCACCCGACCAGGATCGAACCCCGATCTCTCTGTCTTTGGCAGTCTAGTCCAACACGATATTAGTGCGTTAGACCACGTGGACACTGAAGTGGGTAGAAAATTATTAATACTATATAAAAACATGTTTCCAGATTAAAATTTCGACCCCGATACTTACTTATAACAATACTTTTCTTTCGATACTTGCACGGTATCAATATTTTTCTTCCAATACTTTTAGAGTATAGTATCGATACTTTTCTATCAATACTACATCCCTATTGACAGGGTTAATGAGTTTAAATATTTAGGAACGATTTTAACTAGCAATAAAGATAGTAGATTGTAAATTAGTAAAATAATACAGTCGGAATATGCAGTCTATTACTTAATCAATAAGTCTCTCCTGCTTTCAAGGAATGTAAAACTCAGAATTAACAAAACAATAGTTTTACTGGTTGTTCTCTACGGGTGTGAAACGTGGTCTCTTACCTTACATGACTAAAACCTATTTAGAATATTCGAAAACAATATGCCTAGGAAAATAATTGGTAGAAGAGTAATGCAGCTACTAGGGAGTATAGGAGGTTACATAATGCTAAGATACATACCCTATAATAATCTCAATACTTATTAGGATAATCAAATCCCGTAGATTACGGTGAGCAGGACATGCAGCGCGAATGGGAGAATCTAGAACATTGTTCCGGGTACTGACTGGTAAACCCAATGGAAAGATACAATTGAGAAGACCTAGACGGAGGTGGGAGGATTATATTAGAATGGGCCTGAAAGAGATAGAGTATAATGAGGTGGACTGGATATGACTAGCTGATGATAGGAATAGGAAGCGTACTTATGGAAGTGCGGCAGTGAAATCTCGATTTTCTAATGCCATAGAATATAAAAGTAATGAGGGTGTGTGGGGGGAATAAATAAGTTTTAAAAGTTGAGACTAAAAACGTAACAATATTTATGTGTAGGGCTAGTGAAAACCCATCTAGGAAAATCAAACCCTCAATAAGCCTAACCTTTATTCAAACCCTGAACTTCCAGAACCGATAAACCAAACTAGACGAGCTTAACGTTTAGCCCAGATGTCCACCTATGTAAGGATTGTGGAAAGAGAGTATTGCGTAAGATACGACACTAAATGAACCTAGTTGTATCGGAATATTTAATGTTTAGTTCCTAAAAACACATTGCATCAGAACACGACTTGCAAACTTATCTAATTTTTGGAAGTACGCCTTAAGTAACAGCCTCATACTCAAGACCTACAAATGCGAATACACTTTATCTCTAGTTTTACCTTCCTCATTCCTATGAAAGTATGTGAATGAATCGAACGGATAGTAAGTAAGACGCGGAGCTATAGTAGCCCCGTGGCTTCTTTGGTGCTGACTGACAGCTCACAGCTGACTTCTGACTGTCAACATTTAGGTATATACCTAAATTTTGAGCGTCAAAGGTTACAGCTGCTAAACACAAGTTTTTTGCAGATCATATGGTTCGGCGTAGGGATACATATTTTTGTTTGGTAATTTTTGAAAGCTGTCAGCTGGCAGTCAGCACCAAAGAAGCCATTGAGCTCCTGTAAGTAGATATACTGTATATTAAAAACATGTTTTCACCAGGATGCCGCATCAGTAAACACACCCGCTGTGCTGTTCAAGTAGAGTGGAATTCTGGTAGAAAGTACAAACATATATTTTGCAGTCAATAATGATAACAATTTACTATTTTATTAATGTTACTCTACTCTGCAGATGTTTATATTATCTCTCAAAGGTGAAAGCTACACCAGGTAGCATGACTAGACGTGTAAGATAAGTATATTTTGTAACTGTCAAATATGTTTCTTTCTATCGGAATGGAGCAGTACGTCTGTGTTCGATGGGTCACCATAACTTTGAGTGTTCCTCAGAGAAAACTTCCACTGGAACTACATTAATTAAGCAGAGAAATAGCAATTTCTTTGTTCCGAGAACATCGCGCCCTTGCCGCTGCCTTCATTAATCTTGCAAAGGCCCCTGTGCCTAGTTGTGTTTCTTTAGGGGCTGCTTGTAATTAAGAGGGGGGAAGTGAATATTCTTGTCAAGTTGTTGGGATTAGAAATAAAATTGAAACCTTAAGTTACTTAGAAAAAGAGTCGAGGGAAATTGGACAACCTAGCTGATTCTAGCTGCATGAATATGTTATTAGAATTTGGTGAATGAGCATCGAGACGATTTTTGTAGCATTTAACTACAATCCGATATAGATAGGAGGTAGCTTTTATGATAGTTATTAGAGTTTCTAAAACAATTTTAATTAGGGCTCTACGAGTACCCTTATTTCAAGCTTTGAGTCGAGCTCGTAATTAAGCTCAAGATCGAAGGTTTTATAAACCCGTCATTTTAGAGCTTCCACTCGATGTACTTAATAATCAATTTTTTAAACGCAATAGTAACCACAGGCTACATAATTAAGATAATATCGGCATTTATTTACATTTATAAATCATTCGGCTGGTTAATAAATTGTTTGAATTAATATAAATTTTCACTTTAATAACGTAATAGAGCTTTAACAATTCTTTTGACTGGTACATTTATTCAATATTGTCGTGTATTTTGAATTATCCTTGATTGAAATTGTTTACTTGTAATGCCGTGACAAAGCAATGAACATAATAATAGCTAAATAGATTACTAAATAATTGAATTATTCTTTTTACTATTTTTACCTGATCCCTTTTTAAAATTATAATTTATGTTAGATTAAAAAATTAATTTCAAGAATATATTATTATATTGAATGTTTTCGAAATTAAGATATTTAAAACTTGTAATAATTAACTACAAAACCAGTACTAGATTAGTTACAATTTAGTTATAGAATTATGTTGGTTAACCTATCTAAAATCAATGTTAATATTTTTTTGGTATTAAATATTTTACCATTTTATATCAAAAAAACATTTAATATTTATAATTATTTTCTAAAAATATTATTTTTTTATTTTAAGGTATCAACATAAACTTTACAAGCATTAGAAATTAAATTGAAATATATTTCTCAATAAGACAGATATGACTAGTGAGAGCCCATAAAACTAAACAATCATTCAACTGCGCATAGAGGAATGGAAGTGGAATAAAATACGTCATCATGCAAGATTACACTAAGGAATAATAAACAAAATATGAAATACTTCATATTTCTAATTGTTTAGGATACTTGCGGATTCTAATAGGTTAAATTAAGTTACTAAAGCTTATTAAAACGTTAATTTTATTAAATTTTTTATTGAGACAGTGTAGAAACACTGTACAGTAATTTAAAGTAAGTTATAGTGAATGAAGCCAACCTGAAAGAAAAGTTAGGTTAGGCCTGGATATAAGCAAACACACCTCTCTCTTCTTCCTACACTTACACTTTCCACTTATTCACACTTCCACAGTTGCACATTGTTTTGAATTTTAGGAAATATTTTACATGACGATACCTTAATGAAAAAGTAATATTTCTAAAAATACAAAACAATACAATATACAACTGTGGAAGTTTTGAAGAAGTCGGTAAGTGTAAAATTTAAGTATACATGAAGAGAGAAGTATATTTGACCTAATCTAGGCCTATCCTTGGTTTCAGGTTGGCTTCCTTCACTATCTCATACTTTACATTAGTGTACAGTGTATTTACACTATCTTACTATACATTTTCAAGTCATCATATAATTATTAATTTTATTAACTTTTTAAAATAATTGTTTGTGTAGCTAAATTTTTATTTTAATGTTTTTATTTTCAAATCATGTATCTTAGTGTTATTTATAATTTAAAAATAGATATTTCTATTTTAAGAGCTTGTGTTTTAGTATATTTTTTAATTTCCAAATTTTAAAGATCTGATATTTACATTTGAAATAAGCATATATATATACTCTTAGCATTTTAAAATTATGAATATAGTGAAACTCGACTCAAACTCGGGAGCTTTTAGAAATACTTGACTCGAGTTTGACTCGAATGAAAAGACCCAATTTCGCAGAACCTCAATTTTAATACATTTATATTTAATACCTCAATTCATATTATCTGTCATTGACACTGATAATATGCATAGTGTTCCCGGGTTGAACGGCTAAACTTTGGGAAATGGTAGTAGACAATAAAAAAACCAACTCAAAATATATTTCGGAGATTTGCTCGTTTTACCTTCCTTTTCGCGCAAACCTCAAAAAACTAAATATAAATACGTTTTTCTGCAGAGGTCCTCGGCAATGTTCGACCTGTGGCTTGGCCTTTGTGTTCACCTCATTTAACACCATTCTATATTTTGTATGGGGAGCTCTCAAGCAAAAAGTGTATGAAGTGCTTGTTAATGACCTTCAATCGTTACGACAAAGGATGAACCAAGCGTGCGAAGAAACAACAGTCGCACAATGTAAGTCAGCCACTCGTTCTGTCATTGATATGTGCAATGCTTGTCTTTGGGGTGGCGGCCGTCAATTTGAACAAAATACATAAATATTTTATTCAATACCAACATTTTTGTTTTTATTTAGTATTTTTGCTGTTTGCGCGAAAAGTAAGTGAAAACTAGCAAATTTCCAAAATACATTTGGATTTAATATTTGTATCCACTATCACTTGTCAAAATTAAGCCATTTAACCTGGGAACACCCTGTATATCATCAATACCTATATAATAAAACTACTAAGCTAGTAACATTTTATAAAATTTAGGTGCAAATAAAATTATGGTTGCATTTTCTAAAGTTCCTTTCAATCAAATCTCCCCTATACATTTATTATCATTCTTAACTACGGTAAAAACCAAGGTTATTAAATACTTAAGCTATCTCGGCCTCTTCGTCTACAAGAAATCAATTAAATTGCAAATACGATGCCTTGGACCGTGCTGCCACCGGTGCTGGTAGCTATCATGACTTAATAAACAAGGGAGAGTAAACATTATTATTAACAGTGAATGTGTAAAACAAATTAAAAGTGTAGGTAAATAAAAAGAGGGAAAGGGACATTACACCCATGTCTAGGAAAACAACTTTTATATTATCTAAAACCCTAAAAACACCCCAGTAAATACATTTGTTTGAAAATTAATTTAAATATGAAAAAGATGTATTAACCATAACAGGGTTGCCACAATTTTATTACTACTAAATTCCCTGTGTTTTCCAGATTTTCTAGAAGGAGTTCCAATTTTTTCCAGGTCCTTAGACTTAACAAAAGATTATAATACTTTTTTTTTATCAAATATAAGTGTTAAGTCATGTAGCATCTGTTTGAAGCAGGATAGTTTAAGGCTGATGGGCGAAATACATCTTTGTCACTCCGTATCCCTTGTTCAAGGAGGATTAAAACAGTTTTAAATAAGCTTGCTTAGTATCCTTCAGTTTAATTTTTCGTCTATCCAAATACCTATTATTTTAAGTAATCATTTAAATATCCCAAATTAACAAAAACTCCAGTATTTTTACTAGATTTTGTAAATTAACTATTATTTTCAGACACAAAAATTTCCCTAAATTCTATCGGTTACTCTGGTTTTCCAGGTACGTGGCAACCCTGTATCATCTCAAGTAAGTTATAAAGATATTATGATTGACTAACAGATGACAGTACTAGTTAAATCTAAGCTAAAACTAGACTTTCCCCTTGTGATCTTCAAACTGAATATTCACTTAAATAAATATACTCAAATCAGACACCTTATCTCAGTCGGTAGCATGTCTGTATATTGAGTTAAGGGTCTTGGGTTCGGTTCCCGGTATGGCCGAAAAACCAATAATTGGTGAAATGTGGGTTTATCCTTTCACAGTGATAAATTAACGGCCGGGGACTGGATGTTGTGTCTGTCCTAGTCTTAAGTTAGATTATAAGGCGTATGAAGCTTAGACAGCCCTAGCAGGCTGGTAGTGGAGAATATATGGCCCAGGCCATAGGCTGGAAACAGTAATGGATGTAAAATATACTCAAATTGGTAAAGTAGGCGAGGAGGATGTTTATATCGTCACGTGGATCGCGTCACAAGAAACTGGAGGAAATGGTCGATCGCGACCAAATTCGCCGTTTTCTTAGTTGTTCGTAGTCGTAACGTGGACCATTCGTGCGACGATGTCCGTGGTCTTTCTTTCAGACTCGATGACAACCAACCAGGATCGTCATGAGACCAACCATATCTTAAAATTAATGTTTAATTTCACGTCCTATCTAAGACCCATGAATGAAAGATGTATGTAACGCCAGGCCAGAATAGGTTTCTGCCTGTGTGTGGCCATTAAGGACACCACCTACTTGAAGAGAAATGTCCTCAAACTACAGTATATCTTATTATAACGTCAATTATGAACCATAAAAACCCCTTAAACAATAAATTCTCTTAAAATACTCGGTTGGGACCTTTGTTAAAATTACTTTATTTGTAGGAGGAAAGCCAAGTTTCTAATCATCTACTTTTATCTCATAACGGCGACATTTCAGGTGAAACTTGGTTGAAAATAAACAAATTTCACTTTTTTCAGATTTTTTTAGATTACAAAACTTAAATAAAATTTTGTGTGATCTATATTTTAAAATAACAAACCACTTAATAAACAACGCGAGATTTCTGGGTGTCTGCAAAGCATCTCAGTACTCTGGTGGGCGGCCCCTTTAAGCTTGTGTCCCTTAGACAAAGAAAGAGATACTTTTCAACACGTAGACAAAATTCTGTTGGCGTGATCGATAGCAGTTTTTCTCCCAGATATTAGAAATATAAACAGCCCAAGTCCATATACCGCCATTTGAGCATGAAAGGCCATAATAGACATTCTCCTATCGAAAACCAATTATGTGTTTCAGAGGTGGTGGAATTTATTTTGTTTGTGAGTTTACTAATGGGAAATAACCGCTAAAATTGCGTGGGTGCTAAGAATTTAAAAAAAAACTGTCCCCCAGTACATGTTTGAATAGTGAGTGTCTTTAGAAGTTATTTAAAAATATTAGTGATGGCTAAAGGAATTTTCTAAACGTAGATATAATTTTATTTACACTTCACATTATACCTTTTTTATTTTTATATTACTCTACATAGAATACTTTGCTTTTTAAAATTTAAGTAAGCTAGAAATTTGACCTTAGAATATGGGTAACCACAAATGGTTTTATGCAACATTTAATCTTCTTGAACCACTGACTTCTTGCCTCTAATCAGCTGTTTCCAATCATGGCCTCACGTCCTAGCTATTAACTAGGCAGCTACAATGTACTCCTCTATGATGTAACAGAGTCAGTCCGTAACAATGCCTGCCAGTTTCCCGAGATCAGGGGGAGGGGTTTAATGCGTGGTGGCGAGGTCCGAAGCGTTGCAAGAAGAACATATATTAATTATTAATGAGCTACTACTGTGAAATAAATCCAAACAAATGTAAGCAGCTACAGAGATATTTAATTAAAAATGTGGTAATTACTTAAAGAATAAAAATTTCCGACAACTTGATCGCATTTATAGGTACAGACATATTCTTACAAGCAGAAGCTCTTTTGACTGTCACAGAATGTACTTAATCTATTTTAAAATATGTACACATGAAGTCATGTGATTGGAAGCAGTCACATTGATGGACAATATCAAGACCTATGAAATAATAATAATAATAATAATAATAATAATATTGTAGTTTAACATATTATCAATGTTGACCGTAAATAAATTTTTGTAGGTATTGCCTAAGATTTTATTTATACCTGACTCTATTTTTATAGAGTTCTTTATCAACTAACACCCGCCTCAGTGGCGTAGTTAGCTAACGCGCTAGTCATGTTGAACTAAACTGCTGAGGACGGGGAGATCGAGATTCGAATCTCACTCGGGTGAGCTTAGGGTGGTTTTTACTAAATGGTTTTCCACTCTACCTCCACGTAAATGTGGGTTTACTTCCTCTATATTCGACCTTTCAAACCACTAACCAATTAGCGTAATAAGTAGTTAATTGTATAGCCCAATTTGGTAGTAAACGCGGTGCTAAGTTTTATTATTATGTATCGATTAACAAATATACATTTTTTAAACACACAGATTTCAACACCAAAACAAATTAAATACTCATATATATTACTTGGTAACATATGGGTAGATTGGTAACAAACAGGTAACTTGGTAACAGAGAGGTAACATGGCAAAAGAAAGGTAGTATGGTGACAGAGAGGTAACATGGTAACAAAGGAATAGCTTGTTTTTTTAGCACCATGTCTTACTACCCGTCCGGATTATACCCTGGGTAGCTTGGTAATAGACAGGTAGCTTGATAACATGGTAACAGAGGGATAGCTTGGTAACAAAGAGGTAGCATAGTAGCAGAAAGTTGTATTGGTAACAGACAGCTAACTTGATTATAGACACGGAAACTGACCTTGGTGTCATTTGTAATCAGTTCCAGATGATAACCCGGGAGGATCTTCTTCTCGTTTATGTGGTGTACGGCCAGCCTGGCAGCAGCCAGCTCGCTGCGGCCGTCGGCTCGTTCTCCGAGACGTGTAGTCAGCTCGAATAGACCGAGGATTGACAGACGTTGTGTCGGTCGCCCGTGGGAGTCATTCTCTCCGAGAGACTCACTTCCATTGAAAGGTTCAACTCCGAGCTCGTTGAGATAATCAACTTCCGAGACCGGCGTTGTTCCCACCGGTTTTATTTTAGTGAAAGACTTTTTTGGTCTCGGTGGCAGACGCAATTTGGAAAGAGGTAAAGGCGTTGAAAAGAAGGAAGTTATATTTTTGAGACTTCGTGCATCATTCATAGTGATATCAGGGACTGCGTCTTTTACAAAGTTTTGACACTGCAATCGATTATCTTCATAGTCATCACCATCGTCATATTGTTTCACAATTCCTGCCCCTGTCCAAGTGATTTCATCAGAAACATTTTCTTTGTTCACCTCAAATGCTATCGAAAACGGATGATTTCGTGTGGTCCGTTGAATATGTTTAAATTTACCCTCACCTAACTTAAATAAACCTAAAAAATTACGATTACTTTGAAATAAATCTTTAGTTACTTTCCTTTTGTGATAGTTGAGAAAATCTATTGGACTATCTATTGATTCCAAATAAAATGCTGGCTCTTTATGGTTGGCATTGCGACCGCTTACCGTTTCGTTTTGGTCTTTATCAAAGTTTGGTCCCCCCTCTGGGCTGCAGCCCGTAGTTTTAGTAATTTTGTTCAGTTCTTGGTCAACAGGTGCTAAAGACGACTTGACCGAGTTCATTACCTCATCACTTGCCGAGCTGTCAGTTACACTCACGGGGTCATATCGATCAGAAGAGGGGTGATCCGTGTGGTTTACCACTTCTGGAGGTGACGTGGTCCAACTGCCTACCCACCAAACTTCCGCGTGAACTGTCCTATTCCTCCGCGTTGCCACAGCACTCTCGCCTATTACAATCGTGTTCGCACATGCCATGGGTACTTCGCAAAGAGTTGATTGAACACCATCATAAGTTTGAAAAGGGCCGTCTTTTACAGTGCCATCTGTTTTATCGGCCACACCGTAACGTTTTGAGTTCATTTCAAGCGTTGAAGTTTTGGAGATGTTATTAAACACAGTTTGCGTTGGAGGTAAGATGATCACCTCTTCTTGGAATGTCTTGGAAGTTTCGTCTTTCAAGCGGGGGTGCCTTGATGTTTCGTCTATTACAAAGTTGGTGTATGACTTGACTTGATGAAGGGGCGTATACGATGTAAGAGGCGTCGATATCGCAGGGGTAGTTGATGAAGTCTTGTCGCGTTTGACGGGCGTATCTGTGGTGGCAGCAGGTTGTGACGATGGACCACCCATCAGCATGACGAAGATGAAGAGTATACGGGGAGTAGAGAAGGAGCGTGACCGAAGAAGTGAAAGAAGGCCCAGGGTGGAGGGTGTGTCACCTGGGGATAGAGAGGCGTCGTGACTCTTCAAGGACGTTCTCCGCGAACGTGACGTCATCACAGCGGGAGGGACACAGCCACCTGGTTGGCCAACATCTGCAACAGAAAGGAATAGTATGGATTTGCTTGGAAAAAATATTAACACTTTTTTTAAGGCGTTTGAGGATGTCCGAGTAAGTTTTGAATTGTTTAATATTTGTAGGTATTTGATACTCGGAAATTATTTGTACTCTTTAGATAAGTGATTTTCAACTCACGGAACACTGAACAAGTCGCTAAAATTGTCAAGACACAACATTCGTTTTTTAAGGAAGGATTTTATTATCAAAATAATGAGTATCAATATTGTGTTCAAAAGTTCAATATCTAGATTCTAATAATTGTGTTATTTCTAAAAATAATGTTGACTAGGACTTAAAATGATTAATTTTATTCCTCAATTTTGTTTTCACTTCTTTTTGATCTTCCCCCAATCTCCTTCAGCTAAGCTGCTAACCCCTTACGTCACACTAAATACCAACGGCACATTGGTTGAAAAACGCTCCACTAGTTTAATACATTTTTTTCTTAAGTAAACCTATTTGATGACCTTTCTTAACATTGAAATTCTAATAAAACTACTTTAACGTATTTGAGGCTTATAGAGGTTTTACTAACAAATCTTAAACTTTCAATGCAATGTAACATTATATATATATATATATATATATATATACATTAAATTATTAGAGGATGTCCCAAATAAATGTTTATCTTAGAACAAACATTTGTTAATCAAGGAAAGACACTTAATTCCCAAACATAAAAAGTGTTGTGTTATTCAAGTCTTGATTGAACACCTTTAATCCTAGTTGTGTTAGACTGTAATCATAATATGGGTCTTGGTGATAAGATTGTTTGTATTCTGTCATCGAGCATTATCGACCATGTTGAAGATTGAAACATTTGCTTAAATAGTACGTTCAACACTAAAGTTATTAATTACCCCATTTATGTCAGGTGGAAAGTAAAGCGATCTAAGACCAGTATATATTGTATTTTTTTATATAATTTTTTTTCTCAAGATAAAATAGTGCTCTGGTAGATGCGTTAATTTAATTTTTGACTTATAGTAATATTAACCGTTTAAATGAAGAGAAAAAATTCTCCTCTCTCCAATTCCAGGTTGATCATGAAAGATATTCAAAAGTTGTTGAGATAGCTTGGGGTTGAAAACTAAACTAAACGCATCTATTGAAGCAATATTTTATTTATTGAACAACAAATATTTATATAAAACTGTAAAGATACTGACTGGTCCTAGCCCGTGTTATCCTCCATTCCACTATTAGGGCAAGGAATAGCAGGATATCTTAGAACATTGGTTCATTCATAATCTTCTTAGAGTTAGAGAATCTGATAATATGACAATGAAAATGGACCTCCCCAATCCACCTCCATAAAAATACTCTCAAACAAAATGTGTATGATGTACTTTATTAAAGTGTATTTTTTAACAGCGTGTCTTACTACCTCTCCAGAATATAAGTGGGTGGAAATTGAAAACATACATATGGACATGATATAGACACAATATTTAGGATACAACATATTATATCTCTTACTTTCACTTTTTATGAAAATATTTACTGGTCACATCTTGAAGAAAAATGAAATAAATACAAACTGTGAAATTAAAGAGCGAACTTTAATTCAGTTCAAAATTAAAATCCAATGAAAAGGGTGGTGTTTGTAGTGATTTTGATTTTTCCCTCTTTAATAATATTTAAAACTATATTTTAAAGTAAATATTCTCATTTTTCTTCTTCTCAGTTAATTTAAATTAAATTCATCTTTTCTAAACGACAGCAATGTTTCTATTTTTCTTTCTTCTAGCTACACGTGTCCGAAGCATGGTTTATTTTCGGGTTGTATTATACACAGTATTTAAGAGCAGGTGCATAATTAAGCCATGCCTATTTTTAGTTTTCACGCTAAGGCAGAATGACCCCAATGGTAGATGTAGAGAAATCAAGTAGTGACCGGGGTTTGAGAGTACACAGTTACGGGGATACAGACCCAAGCCTTGAAAGTCGGCATAGTTTTGTACTTCTCTCCCCGCTGAATCGTCATATGGAATAGTGAACGATCGTAACATGTTGTCTTCCTGAATAAGAAGTTTAAATTGTGAAGTAGTCTTTGAAGGTGCAGCGTGCAAGTCATTGACTTACAATCTATTTCGATTTTCGAATTTGATGGCAATAATTGCTGCAAGCTTACATAATAATTTAATGTTTGCTGAACTAAGGTTATGATGTTTTGTTCGTCTTGCACGGGATGGGTTGGGCTGACCAAGGACTGCTAATCTTCTAATGTTTTTAAATTGACATTCCTTGACGAGTAAAGAATTCCCACACAGGTGGTTTTATGCAAATTTGTGTTTCAAGAAACCACAGTTGCTATGTGCCGGAGTCAGGTAGATGGCCCTGATTGGTGCCGGCTGGAGTGTGATGGCCCTGATTGGTGCTGGCTGGAGTGTGATGGCCCTGATTGGTGCTGGCTGGAGTGTGATGGCCCTGATTGGTGCTGGCTGGAATGTGATGGCCCTGATTGGTGCCGGCTGAAGTGTGATGGCCCTGATTGGTACCGGCTGAAGTGGGAGGAGAGGACTTACGGCTTCCGGACGAATGTTCTTTGTATTTGAGAAAAGTGGTTAAATTTTTGAAGACACTAGACGTGTGGTCCAAGAAAGTAAATAAATTAGTAATTTAATAATATATTAGATTGTGCATTTAATTATCAAGCTTATTTAAAATAAATTGTAAATGAATTTGAATAAAAATATGAGTAAAACCACTAAACTAATTAAATTATAACAAAACCCAGGTTCACAAAGATATGTAGTAGAAACGGAATCAAAGCTCACGTAGGAGAAGCAAATTAGTTTCTGGCAGATCCATAGCAATATCTGTCAGAAAATATGGTGATCTCAATAATGGCAAGGGAGGGTTTTTAGTAACTCTTACCAACAGCAAATTATTCCAGATAATATTGCATGGAAATTACTGCGATTGTTTGTTATTTTATTCGTCCAGTTCACGGTCCTCCTGTAGCCCATCTGAACCCCCTAATATATCCCGGTTTAAGAACTGACATTAGAGGAAGAATCAATCCTTGACTCTGCATTAGCGTGAAAAAGAAAGGGGAGAAACAACAGTAAAAAATTGCACGTGGAAAACATCCCCAAAGCACTCAACTGAGATTCGAGCCTCGATCACCCCAGCACCGGATATCTAATCTATTGTGATACTGATATAAGCGTAAGTAATATTAAATATATTTAAATGGTAATCGATGCAAATGCGACAGAAATATTTTTAAAAAATGCTGGCAAAGTAAGTTAGCTTATACGAAAAAAACCCAACATTAATATGAAATTCCACTAATGGATTATATAATCCAAGCTATGTTTTAAAATTCAGATTTGTCCCAAAAGGAAACGTTTATTTAACGATTCCATAAAAAAAAGATTTATCATATCAACAAAATTATACAAAAATACAACTTAGTATTATAATACCCATTCAATATGCTTACATTTTTGAAATGTAACTTTTTCCAATCTCTTCCAGTAAATTATTCAGATGTTTCCAACAGTTTATTTCAATAATGCATGAACATTCAGTGAAACCTATTTACTTTCTTGTTGTGCTTTATTTTTTCTCATTTATAATCGGGGTGATAAATTTTTAATTTCAGTGCACTATTCACAGAAAAGGTAGGATATAACTAAGCTAATCTTTGACTTTGGAGTATATTTTCCTATAATATTGGCAATAATTATTATTGGTAGTTCTGGGAGTTTTATCGAACCTTTAGAGAGTTCAAATTTTAAATCTAATCATTACATCTATTTTCACGTTTTCGTGCATTAAGTCATGTGATCTTCAGCGGTCAGTTTAGATAAATATTTTCAATACCTGTAAAATAGCGCTAATAATAATTTAACATTAGATTATGGTTGATAGCAAAAAAGTGTTTGTACTTTATAAAAGGTGCTCCAAATGTTTATTTGTAAAATAAATTAAGATGTATATATAGTTTTTGGCGACGGTGTTCTAAAACTCTGGTTTACTAAAGAGTTGAGAGGATATGAATGGTTCAAAGTACTGCATAATATTATTATAAAAACACACATGCTCAAATATATCTTGAGCCCCATTCGGTGTCTCCCTCGACACAAATACGGATACATTTTCTCTAAATATTACCTTCATAATTTCTAGCCCATTAGGGGACAAGACCACCTCTGTGGTCTAATGGTCAGATTTCTTGAGTACAGATCCAGAGGTCCCGGGTTTGATCCCCACGCTTCTAAAATGTATCTGTGCAGCAGTGGGTCTGTAACGGTGTCAAACTCAAACTCGTGAGGACAAATGAGGAGATACTTGAATAAATAATTAACAGCTTCTGTCTAGAAAACTGATATTAACTGCCTGGGGTTCATTGTTTTGGCCACAAAGGTTGACACTATCATCGCTAACAGTGACGGTCACTCGGTCGGTATAGCTCACTTGTGTAGATATTACATATATCGTACAGCTACACACACAAATACAAAACATTTTGACTGTGTTGCACATTTGGCCGATTAAGAATTGGTTTTGTGTTAATATAACAGTAAAAAGTGCTCCCTCATATCTAGATAGAGTTGCTGAATTATGAATTATTCAGCCTAATGGTACAGTACCTCCCAATAATTACTCTCCCCAATCCTTGGGACCCAAGCTCGTCACCCCCACTAAAATGTTTGACCATCGAATAGTTCATTCTTCTAATCCATTTGCACTTTATTCTGGGATTAACGTCGTTACCATTAATAAAAACATTTCTTATCACTTTGACATGGAAACAATTTAGTTTTTTGCGCTAGGAGAAAGACTTAATCAAAACAGGGTTTTAATAAACTTAAAAATAATTGAGTTGAAATAAGAATTTAACTCATAGCATTAATTTAATTCATTTTATTTCTTTAGTGACAATTTGTCCAGCCAAATTATTTTTTAATATTCCCTGATATTTACAGGTTTTTCAAAGCCAATTTATAATTTTCCGATCATTATTTATAATAAACTTTATTGTATTAAGATCGCAACTTAATGTTATCATATTTTTAGACAAAAACACATTTTGAAATTATGTAACTCTGTATAGGGGATGGAATGAAACGCGACCTAAGGCCAGTGTTTTTCAGTTTTTATAGCATAATATTTTTGGCCAAAAGATTTATCCAGTAGAAATATAGTATAATTTTCTCTACAAGATTTTTGAATTTAATTATGTCATGAGCATATCAGTATTAGATGAGGAACTCTTTTAATGAAGAGAAAAGATTGTCATCGAATTCCAGAATATCCTTGACAGATATTCAATACATTTTATTATCACCATTTTAAGAAAATTAAAATATATCTCTACTGGAAAAGGGTTTGTTTTATTTTGACCAGTTTTGATATTAAAACTCCAAAAACACTGGTAATTTCTACCGTCTCATTCTATCTAACCTTTTGTGCCTAAAGCGATGGATCATTTTGGTAGTGCAAGCTAAGATTAATTTCAGTGGCGATAATATTGAGACATTATAGTTTAAAATTATTGGGAAACTTCTTTCTTCCTATAATGTAATCAAACTATCGCGCGTACGCATAGCCATGACTCAACATTGGCTGAAGACGTGCGGTGGTTGGCGTGGAAATTGACCAAAAAAATACATGTCTACTATTGAGATTAGTATTATTAGTACTATTGAGATTCGCGGTGAGTTTTTTTAAGCACCGCGTCTTACTACTCGTTCGGGTTACACACGCAGTGGAAGAAATTTTTCATTTTGACTATTGTAAATAAAATATGCGTGTATTTTTTTTATGAATATATGAAGATTCCAGAAATTTGATAAAATTTCCTGACTCTTCCCTGTTTTACAGATCACTGGACACACTGTTAGAGTAATTTCACAAAGTTTATTCAGATGTTTATGTCACTGGTAAGTCTCATGGCACTCTGATGAAATTGCATTATTTGCACTGAGCACGAAATATATTTCCAGCAGTAGGTGGGCTGTACATTGCCAGTCGCATGTTCGTGTTGACAGTTCACCGGTTACCTCGTCCCATTTAAAATATATGAATGGCAAATAGTTCAAAGAGTAATTCACGAGAGCTTGCTTTATGTATCTTTTCTTTAACCTCTGTCCATCCCTTAATCTTTCTTCGCATGTATTCATCTTTTCTATACCTTTAGATTTAGTCAATCAATGCTATATACACACATAACCCTCTTATTTAGGTGTTTTTTTATACTGTAACCTACTACCCGTCCGGAGTACAAACATTTAATTTAACAAAGGTCTGACACCTTAGCTCAGTCGGTAGTACATCTTGCATATTGAACTAAGGGTCCCGGGCTCAATTCCCAGAATGCCATAAACAAAAATAATATGTGGTTATTCGATAATTAAGTTGGTTTGTAAGTCATATGCTGATATAATAAGCCAGTTCAGGTAGAGCACATTAAATAACGCTAAATTAAATCAAAGCAATGCATTTCCATGTTAGTGCAGGGATTCGATAGATATAATTTAGAGGAAATGTACGCACATTTGTCTATAGTTAGAGTGGGCGAACATTTTGGAAAATACATACCCAGTACACCCAGCTGGGATTCTAACCCTGACTGTCCCATCACTGGCAAACCAGAGAAGATAAACTTGAAGTTTAGTCCACGTTCCCACAAGTGAGAATTTTAAAAATAAACTTGATCTGATTCACTTCAGTGGCCGCATGTTCTAAGGCTCTACTCTTCCAATAGATTATAGTGCCTATGATAGGGAGATCAAGGTTCGAATCTCTGTCGGGTATACTGAGGGTGGTTTTTACATTATGCTTTCCCACTTTTCCACACAAATGCCGGTACACTTCCTCTAAAATATAACCTTCCTAATCCCTAAAATCATTTGCATAATTATTACATGAGCGTATATCCTGAACGGTTAGTAAGACGCGGTGCTATAAAAATAAAAGTTTTGATCTTATCGCCACTTTCTTCTACTTTTATTTACTGTGATCCTATTAAGCTTCTCTTATCAAAGTAATATACATTTTGTATTAATCCTTTATTTAAATTTCTCCACTTTTATCTGTTCTCTACTTTATTCACAATTTATCCTCTATGTGACTTTTAATCACTTTATCTCTATGTAATATTTTTTTATACGTCCTCTTTACACTTTGCTCCATCGTGAAACATTTTTATTATTGTACTTTCCCATCAATATCACTTTTTATTACATATTTACTTATTTCCCTTGTATTTTTACTTTCTAATGCAAAGGATATTTTATAACACGAAATTATGATAGATTTTGACGTTTTATGTACCCTTGGGCTAAAAAACTATGAATTACTATTCCAACTAATTTTACAGCCAGAACAATTTGATGGATTTAGCTCAAACTGGATATTTAGATGTTATATCAAACAACGAAGTTATGGTTTAAAATCCACACTTAAAATAAAGTATAATTTACGGACTCATTTCTAAATTTCAAAATTTTTCATAAATGTCTCGAACGATTTGTTCAATGATTTCAGGGAAAAGTTTTATACCATATTTAACTATGCTGCAATCTATAGCGTGATAGTGTAATCAGTCAAGGTAAGAATGATATCTTTCATGGTAGACAAAGTGTAATTTACATTAAATCAAAGAACAGCTTGTTTAGGCCAACTGATCAAACTTTAAATACTCCCAAGGTTAACTTACAGGAATGTTAAATTTAAGAAATTAGGAAAATACCATTTTAGAACTGTTAACAACCTTTCTCAAAGAGACTTGTAAAATTGGAGGTGTGACAAAACGAGAAATTAAATTAATCGTTATTTGATAAATTAACATCAGATATGATTTATTAAAATACAGACATTTTTGCGCTTAAAAATGGTAACATATTTTAGTGTTTAAATAGGTATTAATAGTATATATATATAAAGTAACATCGGCAGATAAAATGACCTGAAGTATATGAGAGTTGTTGTTGTAACTTTGGAACCGCCAGATACCACTCTTTTCATAGTGTTATTACTTATGCTGGTTTAACATTTCACTTATATTTAATTTGTTCTTATTGCATCAAAGTATTCCATATTAATTTAATGGTAACTATAGAATTGTGTTCAAAAAAGGTTAAACGTTCTTAAGCTACATTGAAAGATAGTCTTTGAAGATACACTGCTAACTTTAGGCTACTGAGAATCACTTCATTTTCAAATCTATCTTTATTTCTTTTTATATTGGTAGGGCATATCATAATATAATATTCTGAAAAATATTGTTCACATCAAAATGAAGATAAAATGTATGTCCCTAAAGGGATAGGAACCTTGATTTATAGTTTTTATATTTATAATAAAAATCATGAATGTATGAAATTATTTCATTCTAAACGAAGTTTAAAGTGAAATGTCGCCTTTATGGATCAAGGTATTTGGTTGAAAAAATAGGCGTATTCCTCTTCAAATACTTTTTAACAGGACTTCAACAAAAATAGAATGTTTTGATGGTTTTGATGCTTCAGGACTTCTAGCCTCATAATAAATATTGTTTTGTTAAGGATATTTCCCTTCAAATGGGCGGCGCACCCTAAATAAGTTATACTTTCGAAAGCTTGGTTGGATGAGACTTGAACAAAGGCGTGAATTACATTATAGTTTACTAATGTACAACGTAGTTTCTATTGGCTTACCCAGCTACCTCCCTCAAGATTTCAATTCCAACAAATACACGATAGTTCCTGATCTCACTCTCAATCGGCTAACCTGCTCTACGTTCCGAGATGCTAAACTAATCTTTCACAATCTCGTCTACTTTATCCTGAAACAAGTCACCTGTAGACTTCACATATGTGAATGGGCCATCTGATTTTATAAATAAGCTAACCACAATCACTATATCTATAGCGTGTGAGCTGCTGCATGAGCCGTGTGTGTGCGTGTTTGGTGCAAGAACGTTTATTAATTTTATTTTATCTCCCTGTTTACGCTACTAATCTAGAGATACTTGTTTACATTGATTACTGTTTTGATTTCTGTTTTTTTACGTGTTTATCTCATTTCAATGTTTTATGTTCATGTGTATGTTTTCCTCAAATACTTGTCTCCTGTGTTTTATTTAATGATAATATTTGATAAATGCAGTGTGATGTTAACCTGAGACATGGTTAAATGTAAGAAATGTCTTATGGCTTAGTTTAGCCATGTAAATAAATATAATAGCTCCCACCTGTGGTCACGCCGGCAAAGGGGTCAGTCACATTTTCATACTGTCTGGTTTTCGATTATTGTAAAGTCGGTGTTCTAATTCCAGCTGTGTGTATTGATGTTTTTTTACTCAATGGTTTTCCATTCTTCCTTCACTCAAATTCAGATATATTTCTTCTACATTTAAATTTACTCATCCCTAGCCCATTTGTACTAACATGCCAATAGCCTGGACGGGTAGTAAGGTGAAAAATCTAATAAATCTCTTAACACATTTTACTTTCGACAAGCTCGTCTTTAATAAATACAATCACGCGTTAAAAAAAATATTTTCCCCTTGAAAGCCAGATATAAAGAAAAAATACCAAGTGCGATTGATCCAAAGATCATAAAATTAAACATAGACATTAAAAAGATGTCTGTGTGTGTAAAAATACGTGATTTGTAGTAACAAGTTCAACCATTGTCCGATCCACAAACTCAATAAGAATATAAATACCTTGAAAATTTGAAACGTGCAAAAATGTGTCTAGAATACTAAACAATGACAATAATTGATCAGGGAAATGAATAGTAGATACTTGCGGACAAGGGTATCATTCTCATGTTCTCTGGTTTTACGATCATGAGGGCTCATTGAAATATTTATAATACTAATATGACTATTATTAAAATTAATATATAATATGTATGAATAATAGTAATATTTTATTGAAATATTTATAATAATATTAATATGATAAATATTTCTTTGTACACCTCTCAGATAAATGTTTATACTACATTTTAGCACCATACGTTAATTATTTTACCTAAACAATGGTGAGCAAAAAGTGTAAAATCGCAATTTTGACCCCTTATAATTCGTGAATTATGATGGTCGACCTTAAGGTTCGAATTCGATAGGCTGCACTGTGAGGAGTTTCCAATATATTGGGTATAACTTAGGGTTTCTCATTTCTCCTCCGCGCTAATGCGGGTAGAGCGATGTCCTCTAAGCTACCTTCCCAATTCTTACCTCTAAGATTAATATGCCAAACATCCTGGTACACAATAAAATATAATCACACCTGCTTCGGGGACCATACGGGATATAGTGTCACTCTCGCAATAGACTAGACCGCCGATGACAGGAAGATCGGGATTCAAATCCCGGTCGGCTGTACTTAGGGTGAGTTTTTCTAAAAAAAAAAATCCACGCAAATGTAGATATACTTCCTTTAAATTTAACTTTCTTCATCCCTAATTTAATAGCGTAAATGAGAACTACACATTCAGGCTCTATGGACTACTTATATTAATTACTACAGTGGAGTAGGGATCAAAAAGGTACAACTTAAGAGGAGGTAGAGTGAGAGACAACTTAGAAAAGAATCACTAAAATAGTTCTAACCACGATCTCCCCGCCATGGGCAAACCAGATTAGATGAGGACAACATCTATTCCACGAGTCCATCGATGCATGTGTGTGCTGGAGTTAAGTTATAGTTAGTATGGAAGCCTAGTTTTGTATGTGTATTAAAATCATCTGGTTAGGAAACAAGTGCAAGTTAAATACAATAAACACAGTACAATCTCCAAGGCCTTTAGAGAAGACATTTTCAAATTTCTTTTCTAAGTAAAAAAAAACAATTTCATAATCTACTTGAATCATGGAAGTTATCTTAGTATCCTTGTACCCTTCCCCCGTACGATATTATTGGCCACAATTATATTTATTGGGTTGGAAAAATATTTAATCTCAAATTAAGTGTCGTCACGATTCCAATTTTTCTCGATTCCGATTCTTAAATATTAACCTCGATTTTTCGATTCTAGATTTCGATTTCTCAACCTTTACAATAATTTCAATCTTTTACCATACAGCCAACCTCGCGTTTAAACTATGTTATTTATTTATAAACCATGAAATAAGCCTAAAAGGTGGATAGATTTGAAAAAAATACTTAAACAAAACGGTCATGTTTGATTCACGCAAGTTCACTAGAACAAAAATGCCATGTTGAGTAGGATTGCATTTACAATTCTTTGGTATTAAAGTGAAACGGCAAAATAACTAATAATAGTCCCAATGGAAAATTACCCAATTCTGAATATTGCCCTTTCGTTTCAATGCCAGAATTTTCTAATGAAATACACAGCCTTTTGTTCCCAAAGAGCCATAGTTAACTGCGCAGAGGTAAACTCACACTAATCAATAAAATACAGCTTGTATCATTTATACGCCTGGTCTATACCAATAACGGGTTTAGTGATGTTTTGAATCGCAAATTGGATCAATGTTGATATTATATTTTGTCTATTTTAGTTGTAAATCTGGTTCAACTGAATCTGTCGGTATAAATATTTATCAGGAAAATAAAAGATTAACTAAAATATCCACTAAGGCAGTGATTTTTTACATTTTTTTCGGCTACGTATAGCCCTCACCCATATATATTTTTCTCGAGTACCCCAAGAGCTTAATTTAGTTTAATTAATTAAAACCCTACTACCTAGTTTAAGTTATGTTTTTAATTAATCACCTAACTTGTGAAGGTTGTGGGTTATTTTGTTAATAACACTTCTTCATTAATAGTAAACTATATAATATGTTCATATTTCCGCCTACAAAACTCAGTGTTACCTATTAAAAATGTTTAATAAATAAATTTCACAATTCACTTATGTCACATTTATTTTCCCCTAATAATTTAAAAGAGAAAGAAAACATTAAAGCAAACATAAGATTCATATTTGAATGAAAATACATCAAATCTGTATCTGTATAATTTATGAGACGTACTCCCGGGTAAGCACACCATCGGTTAGAAACCATTGCATTAAGTAAACAATCATAAAGCCAATTAATTATTTTAATACTTTAACCATGAGTTCTTGCTAGATTTAATAACTCCAGACAACTTTAAGGGCGTATTTTTGGTTTACTTGATTTGTTCACTAACGAACAAGTTAAGTTTTGACAGTGTTAAAATAGTCAACCAGTTTTGAATCCCAGAAATCCAAATGGTATTTTACTATTATTAGACTCGAAACCAAACAGTCCCCGGATGTATAGCCGCCATTGCCCTTGAAACGGACGAGATAAACATACTTATATCACTGGCATTCCTCTGGAGGAGACTGAATTGACGTCACTAAGCATACTTCAATGATTTATATTATGAATTGTTAAGTCATTAAAGAGCGACTCTGTGTTCTAGGGATCAGAGTTCCTAATTACACATCCAAAAGTTCCAGGTTTGATCCCCAGCGCCTCCAAAATGGTTCTGTGAAGCAGTGAGTCTGGAACAAACTCAGCCTGTTGAGGTCAGTTGCGGAGCTACTTGAATGAAGAAGTAGCCGCATTTTCTAGAAAACTAAGATTAACGGCAATAGGGTTTGTTGTTATGACCACATGGCACCCTCTATCTGCAAATGTTAGCACTATTATCGTTAAGGGTGACGGCCACTCGGTTGGTATAGATAGATCGCGGGCTTACGCCATGGAGTTTTTTTAGGTGCCTTTAAACAAGTAATCCAAATTGAGCATTGCCTAAAATATTTCCCAAATTTATTTCTCTTCAATAGTATTGTCAAAAAAGGTCAGCTTGTGGTTGTGCAATGTTTTCTTCCAAGATTTCTGAGCAACGTTTGCGGCCACACATTGTTGTATGATTGAATGTTTACACGATGACAGACTCCTGTAAATAAAAATATGACAAACTGACCAAACCAAGACCAAAATACGGACACTACTGGTACTGTATTTGTTTCTGCAACAATGGTCCTGCCTTATAACCACGTAAATAAAATTAAAAAGAAAAAACAAAATATTTGGATGAGTACTTTTTTTAAATCAAACATAATACGATTAATAATTGAACCCTTGAATAAAATTAGATTGTTATCTGTTTAAATTTTTTCAAGAATGTCAAATAGTAATTTTTCGCTTTAATTGAATATGATTGGCCCATTAATAAAACAAAATACATATGTGAGGAAAGCTATGACAAATACTACAAGAATGGTAATCCCTCATCGTTTTTGACAACTGGAGATTCTACATTAGTTTGGTGTATCTATTCAGTGAATAAGGAGTGGCGAGAAGTTTCGAATGAGAGAGGTACATTTTGTCAACGAGGGAGACAGAATTAGATACGGACGAGCCATTCACAGGAGTTAACATCACCGGCAACACACAAGCAACTACCAGTAATACTCAACAAACAGGTACCGACTATTTTTCCGGGTCATACGACGATATTTTGAAGCATGGCTGCAATAGAGCCAGCCACACATCAGCTACATGTTTGCAGAAACACATTGCAATGAACTATTGCCCGTTTAAAAGCATCTTAAATCCTTAAGGGGGAACTCCCACCAAATATCTAAAATACTTGTACTACTAACCTCCTTAAATCTGATGGTAGTTATTATTTAATAGATTTG
>CABFVZ010005755.1:0-26318 GCA_902151445.1 Timema monikensis
GACAGATCCTATTCAATTAGCCTAGTGTAATTAAAAGCACACAGTTAGCAATACTCCAAGCAAACAATCATAATAAGAGTAAAATGAAGTGATACATCGATCAAGCGTCCATCAGATCTTGGTGGGAAGAAAACAGGTGGATTGTCCAACTCACGTTGCAATTAAAACTATTTTATAAAGCCTAACTTATCACAAACAATGCTGCTGGGAAAAAACGAGTCTCCCAAATTAAGAATTTATGTTCCAGAAGCTATTTAGATGCGTAAACTCTGACTAACATAAGGGATATTATTTCGGACTATTATTACTCTAACGCTACATCATTGGTTTATTGCCAAGATATTTACACATATATTTTGCTGTAAGCAGTGGTGCACCCAAGGGCGAGAGGCGCAAACAGGGTATTTGACCCTCTTCCCCCTCTTTCCCCAACACCATAAATAATGTTAACAGAAATTTAAATAGTATTAAGTGTAACTAACATTGAAGATGTGTAGAATGTATATGCTACATTTTAAGACCAGGCTTCAGACTTAAGCCTAATATTCAAAATGTGTACCGTTACACACAAAATTAACAAGTGATAAAAAACATACTTATAATAGCTAAGATACCATTTGTATTATTTAAATTACTTAATTACTATAAAACTACTCAAAATTATTTATAAAAGCATTTGATATTCATAAATATTCTCAGGCTTTCAAGGCTTAAGAGGCTGTGCAACCCCAAACCCGCTCTCTCCATCAAAAAGTCATTCTTGCTACAGCCTTGATTGAATACCTCCCCCCAAAGTAAATGGCTGGATGCGCCACTAATGAAGTAAATTATAAGAAAATATATTTTATTTTACCTTTTCCTTCCAAATCATTTTTAAATGGTGAACTCACACTCCTGACTTTTGGGATTATTTGATATATAATTATATAAAATCACAATGACTAATAAGTCGTTAATGTAAAACTAAAACTAAAAGAACACTATTAAAACTCCATGATCCTTTCTACTAAAGAAAAACAAGAATTACCGTCAACAATGGTTAAAGTAGCCTCGTCACCCGCCTTACCTCTCCCTCTCCCTTCCCCCACTCTATCAGTGCTGAAATTCCTAAATTTGCAAGAATGGTTAAATGTGTTTACCAAATACATGTTTCTAGAATACCTAAACATAAATCAATGTATTTAATTAGTGTATAATTTAAAGCTTGTTACGTAAACTAACTATTATTTTACAATTAATCATATACTTATTTTGTATTTTACCTAAACTATACTAAATTAGCTTAATAAGTAAACATTGTAATCTTGAATCTTTTTTCAATAGTTGGCACAATGCTTCATAGGAACAGCATGACCTGGGTTGTGAAAACCCGAGCTCATTGGCCAATTACTTATGGGCGAACGGAAAGGAATGTGTTGCCAAACCCTAGACATTGGGCGAGGTCATTAGAGCCTCCCTAGCCTGCCTTGCGTTTTTCAAGTAGCAAGCCCTGGGTTTTCTATTGTGCTAAGTAAAACCCTTTGGAATAAGAATTACTTAAAACACAGCATTCTTGGCATATGAAACAATATTAGTTTTAAAATTAATAATGCATTACATGTATAATTATTAACAATTTAAACATTAGTGTTTACACAATTCACACCGACAGCATTAAATTAAACAAAAAACTAGTCCATATCATAATGGGTTAGCATACCCAGATAATACGCCACTGCTCGGAGTAGAGCCTAAACTATTTTACCAATTGGACTAAAACTGGTGTATTGGGTTTTTATAGGGTTGCCTCAAGGGGTTTTTGGAATTGGATATCTAACTCTAAAATTAAGGGTTGTTTACTAAAGGGTAAAAAGAAAAAAATCGTTATTTCATCAAAATAAGTTTTAACGATTTTGATTAAGTTGGTTTATAATTATTTATAAATATTACAAACAAAGTGGCTACCATCAATTTTTCGTTAAAATGACTTTAAGGGTTCTGGTCTGATGCATAAATTCTCTTTTTTTTAATCATATCTTCGTAACTATTTAAGAAATGAAATTACTTATCATTGAAAATATGTATATATATTTACAATAAAAATATTTTATTTGAGTCATATTTTTATAAAACCAATAATTGTCAGATTATTCGCAAGTATATACATTTTTAACTTTTCTAACACTAAAGGTAATTGTATTTTGACAGTAAAAATAAAATCTATTTCGAGATGTTGATGAATGTTGACGTTTCATGAACCCAAGAACCCTAAAAAGTTGTTTTGGCAATGCCATCTATGTGTCTATGTGTCTGTTTAACCCTAAAATTAAGATTAGTTTAATAAAGAGCGAAAAGAGAAAAAATCCATTTTTTCAAAATTAGCTCTAATGATTTTGATTAAAATTCGTGTCCAGGCATTGATAAATATTAGTTGTAAAATGGCTATTTTCATTTTCCAACAAACTGACATTTAGGGTAGGCACTTTACAGAATTGGAAATTTCCGTATCTCCGCAACTAAATGAGATACTAAATAACTTATCATTGCAAAATAATTGTAGTATGTATTATTGAAAGAAAAAAAATAGAAATACATATTTATAAAACCAATAGATTTTGAGATAATGATAAATATATTAATACAATTTTGTGAGCTTTAGTTGTACAGAGATAATACTTAAGTTTCATTGCAATGATTCTCTAATACCATAGAGTAAGTAAATAAGTATCTCAAAAAGCTTATGTTCTTTTTCCTTTAACCTCTTAGGAAAATTGTTTGTACAGCAATGAATGATATATCTCCATCATTTTAGACTCATTAGTCATTATCTACCTTTTTTATTGGTCTAAATTCATTAATGAGGAATTTAATAGCAATGTGATAATCATAAGATGTGCAACCCCTAATAAAATGTCGAAAATGGATCTAGTGTATATTATTTCGTTTCACATAAATTACGAGTTTTGAGTAAATATCTCCATTTTAGTGAAAAAGTCCGTGCAGAATTTTGTACTATTTATCTATACTTATAAAATAACATGTCCTGATTGATTGACTGACTGACTGACTGATTCATCATCGCCGAGCGCAAACTATCAAGGCTACAAGCATGAAATTCGGACTGTATATTCATTTTGTTATGTAGGCACCCACTAAGAAAGGATTTTAGAAAATTCCACCCCAAAGGGGTCAAAATAGGGGATGATAATATGTATGATAATATGTATGAAAGTCCGTCATTTTGAAAGTTACATAAACAAAATTTTGTATTTCGGTTATTGACGTAAAACAAATAAATACGTGTTTCAGGAATTTTGGAAATTTTATTTAATAAGGGATGAAAAAGGGGGTGAAAGTTTGTATCGGACTTGCATTATTTTTGATCTGAGGTCAAGTTATGGTCATCAACGTAACGTAATATTTTAAATTAATCTGTAAATACATATGTATATTTTCGTATTTGTATATAATCAACTTCCACGCGAGCAAAGCCGCGGGCAACAGCTATCTAGTTTATTATAAATTTGACAAACACTTAGATATTATTAACAGTTTACTTTATAATTGCACAAAAAATAAATTTTATGGTGCCATTAATTCAAGATGACAAATGTAAAATAACTTTTTAAGAGTGTCACTAAATTATATTTTACTCACCACACAATTATACTAATATGTGAAATGTTATGTTGGTATCAAAAAGTGAACGATTGTTTTGCTTAGCAGCTCCACTATCACACTTAGATTATAATAGCTGTTAGGTTTTGGAATAATTTTCTCATTACACCCAGGTTAAGTTGGGTTTGGGGACTATTTTCATATCATGCCTGGGCTACGTTAGGTTAGTTCTAGCACTGTTTGGCACCCCCACGAGCTGGCGCCCCAAGCAGCTGCCTGGTTCGCACAGCCCTTAAGCTGCCCCTGCTTAGAGGAATACAAATCTTGGACTGAGTTATTATCAGCCTGGAGGGCAGTTTGTGTGCTGAAATGAACCCAGAATTCGAGACAATGAAACATGCTGGCAAATGCACCATCTTTTAGTCTATGATTGCTCATAGGATGTACTCAGCACGTTTGTGTTCTTCGTTAACGTTATTTATTTTGTATTATTATTATTATCACCGCATCTTACTACCCGTTTGGGTTACACGCACACGCTAATGTGTAATGGTAGGGGGATTGTGAGATGAAATGAAGGACCTACAGTCTAACGTGGGATCCGAACCACGGTGGAGGCCTGGCATTCCCCACATTCACAAGATGTCTTGTCAGAGGTGAAGGAAGGGATTGACAATCAGATAAATCTGTGCCGGGAGCAAGGATTAAACCTTGGACCCCCAATACAGAAGTCCAACACCTTACCCCTAGACCACCAGGTCACCTTTCTTTTGTATATATAGAAAGTATACACACTCAAACTTCTTCCTTGGGTCCATGTTAGCACTCCGGAGCAGAACTAGGAAATGGAGGTGGCAGATGTGGGTCGTGCCAAAGTTTGGGCGAACCCTAATTGAGAACCAAATACTGATAGCTATCATGGTATCAAACGATCCGACACCTTAGTTCAGTCGGTAGTGTGTCTGTCTACTGAGCTAAGGGTCCCAAGTTCGATTCCCGACTTTGCCGAAAAAATTATCATTGGTGAAATGTGGGTTTAACCTTTTCACAGTGATTAATTAACGGCCGGGGACTGGATGTTGTGCTTGTTCTGGTCTTAAGTTAGATTATAAGACATATGAAGTTACGACAGGCCTACCCAACCGCTAGTGGAAAATGTATGGCTTTAATAAAACAACTGACCCAGACCATAGGCTGGAAACAGCGATAGATTTAAAGAATCATTATATACAACGGTTCCGTCCATAAACACGACCACAATTGACGCTATTTCGAAGTATAGAGAGCTGTACTGGAAGAAAGTCTGGATCGAGATTATAAAGATCATTCGAACGAAAACGGTGTGTGTGTGTGTGTGTATACATATATCTCTGTGATATCAAAAACAGTATTGCTTCACTACAAACATAAAATTGAATTTTATTCGAATGGTGATATCAACAGTTCTAAAATATCTGTCAAGAGTGTCCTGAAATTTAATGAAAACTTTTTCTCTTCATTTCAAAAATTTCTCATCACACCAAGAATGACAATATTTCATTCTATGCATGTTAATATATATGTATATATCAGATATATATAATACATCTGTGATATATATGTGATATACATAATATTATATTATATATCTGTGAGATATATATTAACATGCACAGAATGAACTACTGTCATTCTCGGTGTGATGAGAAATTTTTGAAATGAAGAGAAAAAGTTTTCATTAAATTTCAGGACACTCTTGACAAATATTTTAGAACTGTTGATATCACCATGCGAATAAAATTCAATTTTATGTTTGTACTGAAGCAATACTGATTTATTTTGCCCAACAAAATGCTTTGCTATAAAAACTGCCTAAACACTTCCCTTAACTCACGTCCCCTACATCACCCCTTGATGCCGGGATCACGATCAACTTAACTTTAACTTAACGTACCGTTCACTTAAAGTTAACTTAAGAAAACAGATGCTTGATCACGATTCATGTAATTTAACGTAACAACTCGAGCCAAACATCTGGATTCTCGAGTATGATCTGTGATTTGCACTATTTGCAAAGTGATGATCTGTGAATGTTTACAGTTTTCAATTAATATAATAAATATCTATTATAAAACTTTTTTGATAAATTTAGCTTTCCTATTTTAGTTTAATTACTTTATTTCAATGTCTGATCACTAGAACTTATGCCAAAGAGTAAACATTGGTCATAATACCAACAAATGAATTACTAAATAGCCATGTTGACGTCACTCGCATAATGATTGGCTGGCTAGATCACGTGATAACCTTCAAGTAACGTTTACTTAAACTAAAATATCTCCCAGGACATCTCTTACGTTAAGTTAACTTCACCGTGATCGCTTTCATTTAAATGCAAGAGGATTTTTCTTACGTTAAGTTACGTTAAGTTAACTTTAAGTTAACGTTAAGTTGATCGTGATCCCGGCATAAAGGTATCGACCCTAATTTATCATCAGTCCTCTGAATGCGCCTTGTTCGAATCCTGATGAGCGGGAAGCACAGACAGCTGTATATAGTAGGATCGACGTAGATATAAAAAATTAAACAGTAGCCAAAATTGACAAATACAATTTTATCTATCTTACAAATTTCGTGGTGGCTCGTAACTAAAATTAGTGGGGGTGCTGTTCCAGAAAATGTTTAGCCTTTGTTTTAAAATTGTATAAAAGTAAAAAAAACATGTATAAGAAAATTATTCAGGAACTTGATAAAATCTTAACAAAAAACATTTTTTACTTACTTTAACTTAAATTGTTACAGTTCAAGCTTGATCTATTCACTTAAAATTGAAATCCATTCTTCTTGTTTTAATTTGCGCAAAAAGTTCAATAATTTTCTCCTTGATCTCTGGATGACAATTGTGAAAATTTTTCTCCATTGAAAGTACTTCAAGCGCATTTAGTCTTTATGTTAAACAAAAGAACAGAAAAAAAAAATTAATCAAATAGAATAATTGGAAGCAGAATAATAATCTAATTCTACACTCTTCTACACTTTATCACATTCAAGAATATGGTACACGGTTTTTAAGCACAACACACGCTGAGTAAAAAATAACTTCCCTCCACCATCACGCCAGAGCCGGCACTGCGAGAGCAACAGTGCTCTCTCTACCTGGCAGTCCCACCTTCCTCCCCACCCCCTCCTATGTGCGCATGTGCACAACAGTCAAACACGTCTCTGGCACTGTGAAGCGCACAGTTCTATACAAAGATTTTTATATCTTTTTCATAAACTGGGGGATGGCTACTGAACTATTAACATTAAACTTAAGGAATATATATTGTACTACAAAAATAAAGAAATAAAGAAAGAAAAAAGGACTCATTATATTAAGTGTTATCGATAATATCAAGTGGAAATAGGGGGTGCTGCAGTTCCGTAGTGCCTATACACGAGCCGCCACTGCATATGGATATATTTTTATAGCTCTCGTAGCTTTTACAACTGCCAAATAAGGTATTTATAATGATTCAACTATACAGTACCAAATAAACTCAACATAAACTGAAAGTTAAAATAGCAAACGCCTGATTTGTGTTCTCATTCTACACTTTACCATCGGTGTCCTCACATTAGTGAATAATCCTAACGCGATGATTAAACTATCACTGCCAATCAGAACCAAGGCCGTCAATATACCACTTGATGAAAAGGTACAAAGCCATTTTCAATTTGACCACTACTCGATCCTGTCGCGACTCGGTGCAGAGGGAGAGTAATTAGACCGCCATTGACGAAAACAACAAAATAAGATATGGAGTCCGTGCTGTGGATGATTAACTCCCTCCACCCCCCTCACCCCTTGAACTGTGGTTGTCGTCTTGTTCGCCAGCTGGCAGCAGTGTCGCTCCACTAACCCTGATAGTGAGAAGTGGAAAGGAGGGAGGGAGGGTCTTGTTGTTCCTTGTTGGTTTGTTGCACCCACGACACACAGCTGGGAGCAGATATAGCTCACCATGCTTCCTGAAGAGGATCTGACATTACAGCAGGCTCAAGGTAAGAGGAATTGTTTTCGTGTTCAATGCCTGTGTAGGATATATATATTTTTTTTAAACTAGAACCACCTAGTGAGCAGAGATACGAGTAGCAGCAATTTGAATCTCTAGCTATTCAATTAATACTCAGTAAGATCACTTAAAATTTAAATAATTGAAATATAGACCACAGATCATCTATCTAAAACGATATGAATCTCTCTACATTTAGACTATAACAAAACACAATTGTAAAATATTATGACGTTACACTACTAGGATACGATGGTTTGATTCCAAGCGAGGCCCAAAATAAGGCAATTTAATAATTTTGTATGCTCTTCTTATTAATCAGATGTTACGAATGCTGGCTGTAGTGGAAGGTGTGTTATAAAATATTAAATTATATTGTAAGTTGTATATTGCTATAACATTTTGTCTAGAGAGTAGAGGTTATATTATTTAAATTATTTATTTAATATAAGATGATGCCCATTTATTACTATCATAAAAAATATTAAAAGTAGTTTTCCTTTTTTTTCTCCATAGAAATGAAATGAACGCATTTTCAGCCCCACCATGAGAGGGTACCATTATACTGGGCCCGGGCCCATTATTCAGATTCACTAGTTTAAATAAAGTATAAAATAAAATATGTAATGATTATCAATAAAATGACTATCCATAATAATGAAGGGTGCATGCCCAACTCGGCATTTGGGATTTTCTCCGAAGAGTCTTATTGGCATTCTGGTACAATCACGTTCTTATTTTGGCCCAGGTCTGTCTTTCATTTCGAAGTGTTCAAAAGTTTCACGGAGTTTATTAGTTTTATGTTGAAATTAATGTTGGCTAAGTATTTTATCATATGCTTAACATTTCAGTGTTCAGTTACATATTAATTTGCGTAACAAAAAGGTTTTTTTTTATAAAACTTGAGTCAAGCAAAGATGGCATAATGGGGGTGGCATTCCTCCCCCTGAGAAGAATTTGTGCCCCTCTCCTCCCAAGTGGAATTAACTCACCCTCTCTCCTGGAATAAATTTGTACAGTTTTAGATTTATTTCACCCCCCTCTGATATTCTCAAATATTAAGCTGAAAAATGGCCTTATATCAGTTTAAAAATAGCTTTTAGAGGCATCTTATTTTCAAAAATTTGAATGGAAAGGAAAGAATCACTATAGATAGTGATAAGAGGCATTTAATTATTTTCTAATCCAAGCGAAAACTATTTTAAATATATTCTATAGACATCCACTTTAAAAAAAAAATCCGGGAAAAGGCCATTTCAAATAGCCTCTAGAATAGGCATCTAGTTTTACATGTCCAGGTGAACAACACTCTATATAGCTTTTCATTACAATATATTTTTAATCTGGAGATAAGGCTAGCTAACAATAATAATTCAAAAGACGGCCACACCTTAATATCTTCTAGTGGTATCCAATTTGCAAACACCCGCCTCGGTGGCGTAGATGGCTAACGCGCTTGTCATGTTGAGCTCGACTGCTGACGACGGGGAGATCGAGGTTCGAATCTCGGTTGGGTGAACTTGGGCTGGTTTTTCCTAAATGGTTTTCCACTCTCCCTCCACGCAAATGCGGGTTCACTTCCTCTAATTCAACCTTTCTAATTGTTCACTTACTCTAATTCAACCTTCCCAATTCCTAATCCATTAGCGTAATTAGTACTTAAAGCGTATAACCCGAACGGGTAGTAAGACGCGGTGCTAAATATTATAAATATATTAACAATTTGCAAACAATTGCTGAGGCTTAGGAGTCAATGGCACTAAAAAAACACCTTTCTACTAACTTACACCCCTTGAAAAATAATCGTCCACCCCCACTTAAGTTAAGTAGAATAATGATAGGGGGACTCCCACTTTACCCCTGAGACCGGGCCTGGTTAGGACAGCTAGCGGGTCTGCCACTGTGATAGTGAAAAGAAAATAGGTCTAGATATTTGTAGACTTTTTATCACTTTTATTTCTCGTACAATTTTTGAAATATTTTAAAATAACATGTTGTTTTTAGTTAGAAAAAGAAGATATTAGTTATCAAAAATAAACTTGGAATAGTGATGCCTATAACGATAAATTGATGCTATGCCATGTTAATTATTTTTTTTAAAGTAGATAATCTGAAGTTACATTGAATAATGCCACTTTCATTTGCGTATTTTTCTCTGATAAAGTTTCGTGACAAGGTTTTAGATTATCGAACCTAAACGGAATTCTTATAAACCGCGTCTCTGTTTAACTCACCAAAAATATACAGAGAAAATAATTTCGAATAGCTCCCTTAGATGTGTCCTTCCTCCCTCATCAAGTCCCAAATAAATATTTACTGACAATCTTATTCGCGAATTAGGAGACACGTTTTCGATTGACGCAAAATTGGATAGAGTCTCTTGGGCTAGAATTTGACATTATACAACTGCTTCTACTGTTCATATTGAAGAAACGAAGTTCTATCTTTTACTCAAATGGTGGAGATAGGTAGTTCTTCATTTCGGAAAGTGTTCTCCCCTGAGAAAAGTATGATGTGATTTGGAAGTTTAAATCACCCCCTTCCTGTTAGAGGACCCTTACTATCTATAACCATGGGAGGTAGATACATCAATATTTTACTCAAACGAGCGGGGTACGTCACCCATCCATTTGGATAATGTATGGAAATTGGTGGGGGTGTCTTTTGCGGCATTTCCCAAACTATTGGAGATGAAAACTATTTTTATAAAAAAATAGGGCAGAACACCCTCTTATTAATAATATCAACTTTGATTTGGGGTGGGGTTATTTAGGGGTGCCTTTTCCTCGAACGCCTTTTACGTTGCCTCTCAAAGAATGGAGGATAAATAATTATTTTCTTAATAGATCCCCAAATGAAATGATCGGAGTAGAACATCCTTCCATTTAAAAAAAAAATGCCTGATGCAATTAAGGGGGGGAATCTCTTAAAATCGGGTAGTTATGGAATTTATTTCTTTGATAGAATAGTTAAGTTAAGGCACCCTTACATTCTAACTAAGTATTGACGTGATTTATATAGCTTATACCTAAAAGGTGAGCTTAGTGAAAATTTCCAAACCGAGGTAAAAAAGTTGAATATTTCATTTAAATAGGCATAGCAAATTAGCCTTAAATTTCAAGAAGTACGTCTATTATTCTACTTGAGGGTTGGCGAAGCCCTTGGTACCTTTTATGATGTGATCTAAATTACGAAGAGATAAAAAAGTGCACAGGGCCATGATGGTGTAATCATTCAATGATAAGGTGCCTAATGTGATTTGGGAGAGAGTGGGGGGGGGGGGGGGGGGNGGGTCAAAATTATCTTAAACTTTATTTATGAAAACTTACTTAAAAAGGGAGCTAAACACTACAGACTATTAAGTTAGGGTTCGGCACCTTTTCATTACAAAAGTTTTCAATGTGACTTAGGTAGGTCAGGCCTCTTCTTAGCCTACATTAAGGTGACCAGACGTGCCGCTGTCCCCAAGATTCCTTGTGGGACCAGGCCCGGATTAAGGCATGTGCCAAGTGTGCTACGCACGGACAAATAAATCACTTTAACTTGTCATATTTATTTTGTGATTATATTATATTTCAATGGGCTATTTTTATTCTTTTTCTTAAAATTTATCCCAAACTAATCTAGAAATTCCCTAATTGAAGGGCGTTGGTAGCCTGGTATTACGTGTAGTCCGACTGTCCGTGCTTAAAAATAAACGCAACCTTTGCTTTTGGAAAAAAAAGGAAATATTACATATCTGCAGACGGTACCGTTAATTTTTGACAGAAAAATAAACATTTATTTTCTATTGGCAATAATTTCTGTGGTAAAATAATAAAATTATTAATATTGAAAAAGTATCTAAATGCGACGTGAGAAAAACGCAAAATAGTTTTTAATAATAAAATACTTTTTATTATACTAATAGTACTATAACATCTGCAGCCGACGGACTACATAAAATGCAATTACACTGAAATAATCTATAATTATATGATGTCCAGTATTATTATATAATTAGCTATTAATTTACGGTACTATAATCCTCTAATTTAATATACTGTATAGTGTAATAGTTTCTATAGTATTAATAATTAATATGCTAATAACAAAACTCACGGTACTCACCATGATTGCTAAAAGTTCGTATCTAAATAAAATTATACATGTATGATATATATGTAAGCTTCATAATCACTCATTGGGAAACTGACTTCTAAGGGCTCCCAAGCTCTACTTGGCAGAGGGCTCCCAAAAGTGATAACCTCGGCTTGTGTGGGACACAATTTGTCCCGATTTGGATGTAATTTTATTTTTCTGAAGCCATTAAACAATTAAATGAACGTATACTATGTAATGTGGGAACAAACAGTTTCAAATATTTTTACAAAGGTTCGTGGGGAGAGTATTATTTGTGTGTGTAAGCCATCCACGTTGGCTAAGACCCCGGCCAGGCTTGCGACCTGGTCGCCGCGACCAGGTCGCAGTAGTGTATTACATTGATTCTTATGAGGGTGGCCACGCTTGGCGACCTGCGACAGCGACAGATTTTAAAACGCTTTCGTGAGCGTTTTCAGGTCGCAGCGACAAATACGCTCGCCTTTATTTCTTATGGAGGTGGCCACGCTTGCGTTCGGGTCGCAGCGTGTCGCGAGAACACTGGACACTTGTGTAGGTTTGATTGCGTCATCCTAGGTTAAAATGTTGACCGATAAGGTGCTGGGACCACGCTATCAGTCCTCCACTAAGCATTTTCACTAACTTCCTTGCAAACCACCCAGTGTTTCCCGGTTCCCGCCCGTCTGAAGTTTGACACTCGGTAGAGGGTACTGTACATAACAATGTTTGATACCGAGCTATTTATAAATGAAGTAACTACTTTCAACCATCCTCCATATGTAAATCACAACCACCCACCACCCTTCAACCCTTCAACACTTCAACCATCATGTATATGCTAACCAAAGCCAAACAATGTCTTTCAACCAATTATCATCACTTACCCATCAACCTAGCCACCAACCAGTATCTCAAGCATTACATCACCAACACAACGAAGAGCAATCAACAACATCTGAACATGAGAGCGAGTCAAGTGTGTTTAGTGTGTTTAGTAACCCTGCTAACAATTAGAAAAAATTTTCAGTCTTTAAAACTTGTATTTTTTTAATACACAATTTCAAGTAAATTTTACAGGGCATTGCTACTGTAAAAAATGTTGTTTATCCATGTCTCATCTTACCTCAATGCGACCGCCACTCTTTCTTCCACTGGAATCGAGTTATTCATTCTCGCTCTTTGCTTCTCAATGCCCTCTCTGACGTATGAGCAAAGTTCGTCAAATGAAACTACACTCATTCTAAAATACTGAAAAAATCTATCTTCAGCCTTTCTGAGTTCATTAATTAAGTTATGGACAGTTTCATAACTTAATTAATGAACTCAGAAAGGCTGAAGATAGATTTTTTTCAGTATTTTAGAATGAGTGTAGTTTCATTTGACGAACTTTGCTCATACGTCAGAGAGGGCATTGAGAAGCAAAGAACGAGAATGAATAACTCGATTCCAGTGGAAGAAAGAGTGGCGGTCGCATTGAGGTAAGATGAGACATGGATAAACAACATTTTTTACAGTAGCAATGCCCTGTAAAATTTACTTGAAACTATGTATTAAAAAAATACAAGTTTTAAAGACTGAAAATTTTTTCTAATTTTTAACAGGGTTACTAAACACACTAAACACACTTGACTCGCTCTCATGTTCAGATGTTGTTGATTGCTCTTCGTTGTGTTGGTGATGTAATGCTTGAGATACTGGTTGGTGGCTAGGTTGATGGGTAAGTGATGATAATTGGTTGAAAGACATTGTTTGGCTTTGGTTAGCATATGCATGATGGTTGAAGTGTTGAAGGGTTGAAGGGTTGAAGGGTTGAAGGGTGGTTGTGATTTACATATGGAGGATGGTTGAAAGTAGTTACTTCATTTATAAATAGCTCGGTATCAAACATTGTTATGTACAGTACCCTCTACCGAGTGTCAAACTTCAGACGGGCGGGAACCGCGAAACACTGGGCTGTTTGCAAGGAAGTTAGTGAAAATGCTTAGTGGAGGAGTGATAGTGTGGTTCCGAGCACCTTATCGGTCGACATTTTAACCTAGGATGACGCAAGCAAACCTACACAAATGCCCAGTGTTCTCGCGACAGGCTGCGACCCGAACGCAAGCGTGGCCACCTCCATAAGAAATAAAGGTGAGCGTATTTGTCGCTGCGACCTGAAAACGCCCACGAAAGCGTTTTAAAATCTGTCGCTGTCGCTGGTCGCCAAGCGTGGCCACCCTCATACGAATCAATGTAATACACTACTGCGACCTGGTCGCGGCGACCAGGTCGCAAGCCTGGCCGGGGTCTAAGGGGCAAATATTGCAAATGTTGACACGCCCTCCCACGCCTCTCTTTGCTCGCAACACTTATCAACTTCCCCTCTGCTTCAGAGCTATTCTGTCAGTATCGTGAATGTTCTTTAGTAGTCTGCTCATTTATTTATGTAAACAAATAAATTAAAAAAGATACACTGTTTTTCAAACAATTTCATTGTGATCCTGAGGTAATGTTGTATCGTTCATTAATTATTGTAAACGGGTCTAGTGTCTATGACCTGTATATTTTATGTTTATTATTTTATCTATTAATTCCTGATGTCCATGATGGCCTGAAAACGCCACTGTCACGGTTTAGGTTTTAAAATGTTTCTCCCTCCCTGAGGGTACTCCAATAGACCATACGTCCATACCATACCCCTTGGTATGGCCATCTACCCAGTATCCAACACAACCCCCAAAATGTTCCAAAAATGTCTCGATTTCGCAACTAAGAAATATGGACACATACCTTACATAGTTCTAAAAATATCGTAAAATTTACACTTGTTTATTAAAATGATCAGGATAAACCTCCATACATTCAAAAATTAGTCTCAATAAAATGTCGTGGATTTAATTTAGTCATATTATATTCAATCTCAATGTTGGTTTTTGAACTTTTCATAGCTTTATTTAATATTCAAATTAAATTTTAAAATAAACCCAATCTTTTATATCAAGTCTTTAAGTGTCACTTTAAACTTATTTGTTTGTAATACTCACTCACATAGTAACCATTTTAATCACTTTCGTTTATATGCATGTACCTAATTAAAAAAACTTGCGTAAACACCATAAACCTCTCCCTCCCCCCTTTTTTTGTTATGAAACTATTTGTACTATTAATTAACAAACCTTAATTCTAAAATAAGCATTTTTGGTGGTGTTCTCAAACAGTTTTACTTTTGTATGGAAAACTAATAGATTGGGCTAAAGAAGATGACTACAGGTCTAAGAGGGACTAAAGATGATAACTACAGGTCTAAGAGGGACTAGAGAAGATAACTACAGGTCTAAGAGGGACTAGAGATGATAACTACAGGTCTAAGAGGGACTAGAGAAGATAACTACAGGTCTAAGATGTACTAGAGAAGATAACTACAGGTCTAAGAGGGACTAGAGAAGTTAACTACAGGTCTAAGAGGGACTAGAGAGGATGACTATAGGTCTAAGAGGGACTAGAAAGGAGGACTACAGGTCCAAGAGGGACTAGAGAAGATAACTACAGGTCTAAGAGGGACTAAAGAGGATGATTATAGGTCTAAGAGTGATGAGAGAAGATGATTATAGGTCTAAGAAAGACGAGAGAAGATGAGTATAGGTCTAAGAGTGATTCTAGATGATGAACACAGATTTAAAGGTCCTTAGTTTTATCCGTCACCTTTTCTCATTCGATAGCGTGTCTGCCTACTGAATTAAGGGTCCCAGGTTCGATTAATGGATGAGAAGTAATGTTAGAGGTATATTATATTACTAGTACGATACCTACGATACCTAAATGTGTTGTCCTAGTTTAGACTAGTGTGTCTGAAAAGCCAGTGTTTATAAAGTAAACAAGTTAAATTAGACTAAATAAAAACAGAGTAAAAATTATTTCAAACTTTTATGCTCGTAATACTCTCTATCAATTTATTTTACATGCACTTGGTCTAATAGGACTAATGAGTGAGTGTAGGAGGTGCGAGAAAAGGAGGAGTATTTTGGAAGTTTTTAAAAGTTTTTTTTTTGTCAAAGTTGTTGAATATCTGTCATGAGCTTAGCGACAATAGATGATAAACTTTTTAAATGAAGAGAAAAAGTTGTCATTAAATTTTAGGACATCCTTGATAGATATTTAACATCTGTTGAGGTCACGCTGTGGAGAAAATTAATCTCTATGTTTTTATTGGAGAAATATTTGATTTATTCTGACCAAAAAATTTTCAAATAAAAACTGCAAAATTACTGATCTTTTCTCTCGTCCCCTTCTATCTCACCTTAAAGCTAAGTGGATACATCTCCGCGTGAATTCTGGGATTCGAAATATAATCTTGTGAAGACCTAAGAAGTGATATACCAGCGTCGAAGTGGTTTCATTGTGAGCATACAATTTTTATTATCTAAATAAAAACTCTAGTTTGAAATAAATAAGTAAAATTGATTACAGAGATTAACACAAAAGTGATTGGGACAGTGTCGCCTATTTTTCAAAGTTTATGAAAACAAATCTGACCATTGCAAAGAAAATTCAAAGATTATTTAATCTTCACAATATATTATTTTCTAAATAAAAATGGAATAGAAAGTGTTGTATAACATTAGCGCAGTATTTTTGTTTTTAAAATCAGTTTCAATTATTTTTAAATCAAATAAAGTGTTAAAATGATTTTGATCTTCCAAAATATCCCCTGAATAAGCTCTCTTCTACCACGGCATTCCACCTTTCTAGAAATAAAACAAGTCTGCCAAGGAAACAAGCAGAGCCACCGCCGGTGACCTTGAGAAATCACCTTGTGATAAGCCATGCCCTACTTCTATAATTAAGTCAAGGGCGATTCAAAATTCTAGGTTAGCGCCGTTTTAATTACGTCATAATCAATATTTGGAAACTCTGGGCCTGTCTTTAGAGATGGAAGGCAAAGCGATGAGGGAATAGCGCCTTGAAAAATAAAAGGGTTCTTTAGGCACCGGCTTGAACATTTTAAAACTATATTAATTAAGGTTAATTTGTGTTTTTAGAAAGTATTTATTTTACTGTTACGCGTATTAATGTTCGTTAAGAATAATCGCATCTTACACCCATCTAATCTAAGAAGAAAGAATATGTGAGTCAATGCAAATGTTGTGAACGTTTTAGGATCCACTTAACGCCTACTGAACATGTATTTTTTTTAGCAGTTTTATTTGACCCACTTCGGAGGGCACGTGGTCTAACGCGCTACTCTCGTGTTAGACTAGACTGCTGAAGAGGGGGAAACAAGGGTTCGATCCCGGACAGGTGCACTGAGAGGGTATTTCCTAAATTGTTTCCCCTTCTTGCTCTACGCAAATGCTGGTGCACTTCCTCTAAATTAAAGTTTCCCAATCCCTAACACATTAGTGTAATTAATATATAGGTGTATAACCTTAACGGGTAATAAGACGCGGTGTTAAAAATATATATATTACTCAATCTTGTAGCACATGTGTAATGTGAATGAGGATCCCACCCGCTTCAGTGGCCGAATAGTCTGAGGCGTCACTCTCGTGTTATACTGGCCTGCTGATGACGGGAAGATCGGTATTAAAATCCCGGTTGGGTCTACTGAAGGTGGTTTTTCATAAATGGTTTTCCACTCTCCTTCCACACAAATGTTAGTAGATTACCTCCTCATCCCTACCCCATTAGAGTAATGATTATATATCCGTATAGCCTAAACAAGTAGTAAAACGCGATAAGAAGAAAAAAAAGCGGATCCCTTTGAGGTAAATGGGACCTGCATCAACATTGTCTCAGTGCATGCAGGTTATATTGTGGGAATACAATAAAATAGGTTTCAAGCTCACCTAATATATATTAAGGTGGATTAAGGTGGAGGGCAAGGTAACGCCAGTTAAAGGTCGTATTTTTTTAGTTTTTATGGCATTAAACCTTTTTCGGCCAAAATAAATTGAATATTGCTTCAGTAGTTTTATACATATTATAACAATCTCAACCTTTCTATAAACCCGCTTCGGTGGCTACGTGGTCTAATGCGCAACTCTCGTTTTAGACTAGGCTACCAAAGATGGGGAGATCGGGGTTCAATCCCGGTTGGGAAAACTGAGGGTGGTTTTCCTAAATGGTTTTTCACTCTCCCTCCACGCAAATATGAGTGCACTTCCTCTAAATTAACATCTTCCTAATCCCTAATACAATAGTGTAATTAGTGCATAAGCGTATAGCTCTAATGGGCAGTAAGACGCGGTGCTAAAAAAAATCTGGAATATTTGCCATAGGATCGCGGGAAATCAACCAGGACGTTTTCTTAGCATTTAAAAAGTTTCTGGTAAAACTTCTTTTTGCTCATTACAAAATAATTAAAGAACTTTTGAGTTTACTATTTATAGAGAGTTAAACTTAACTTATCTACTGAAGAAATATATAGTTTATTTTGATCCAAAAAATATGTTTCTTTTAAAACTACTAAACCAAGGATTTCTCACAATGTTTCTTTTCGTAGATTTTCCTGATTTGATGGTCAATTATGCAGGATCCACATATTTACTAACAGATAAGGATAAAATTAATATGACTTATTAATTTCATAAGCTGAGTTTTTAAGAGTGATTGTTTAGTATCATTTGAAAGTATTTATTTATGTTTTTAATGGAGTTTGCTTTGCATTATATAATAGGCTTCTCTTGTAAACAATAATAGTGCTAGAAGTAAAATAGATTGGCTTAGGTATTCAATCAATTTTAATGAAACTAGTTACGATAAAATTATTCATTCCACCGCAATTGAGTCCTCAACCCATTCTATCACTTAATTTATGTATCCCTTCGCAATTATTTATTTCATTTACATAATTTTTGAACCAATCATACCTCATAAATCCATTATTACATTGTGTTAAGGAGCTTACCACCATTAATGTTATTTAGTGAAGGAGGAATAATTAAGTCAAATGTGAATCCCCCCCACCCACATGGTTCAAATGAATAATCATAATTAGTGCCTATTGTATCTGTTTCGTTGAACTCCCTTGGGGATTCCGTTGAAACCTATTGTAACGGCGCTCTAGTTAACACTAGAGACGCCGATTACGTAACCAAGTTAAATAGACACAATAGGAGACACTTGAAAGCAAAAGATAAAAATTCATATTAACAAATAAGTTTAATGTAACAAAGGATGAGAACATACAAAGAGTAGCATCAGAAAATAATCCAATCTTTCCCAAAACAACCCATAGAGTTGACCAGGATAATTAACTACATATAGCTGAATGATTAATACTCTCCGAGAGAGAATTTGGCGTGAAGCGCCAATGATATTGTAAGACAGATTAAGCCCATACTTAACCTGAGTGACTCCAGTCCTCTTCTTAATAGGATGAACAATATTATGAAAAGAGATGAGGATAGTTTGCACCAGGGATGCTGGCTAGATCATAAAAGGTCAGGTTACAAAGGCACAAGACTGTTGTCTGTCAACTCAGGTCATTAATGGACCGGCCAAAAATACATAGAAATTTATTTGTATAGGGAACGTTCCAATTCAGGGTTCTAGGCCTTGGCTTATTATGGGCTGACACACGACCAACTGGTCTAAGCCAGAAACATTAAAAACATGAGCATAGAATCTTAACCATATATAAGGAAGGCATCAAACTCCCCCAAGGGTTATTACACCATGGTAAGTGAAACGCGAGCCACACCAGATGGGCAAAAATGACCCACAAGTTGAGCACCGCAAACTGGATAACAACACAAGTTAAATAACATAAAAACGCGAGCCATGCCAGATGGGCATAAATGACCCACAAGTTGATCACCGAAAACTTGTGAACAACACAACTTAAATAACATACAAAACGCAAGCCATGGCAGATGGACATAAATGAACTGCAAGTTGAGCACTGTAAACTGGTTCAGAAGAGCAAACTCAAACCAAACTAGGTACCAAACCAATCTGGCCTTGGACAACTTGAACAGCCCCTTTCCGGACAAAAGGCCTTGCCAACTAGAACATGGTCAAGCAGGCTAAGGTGTGGGAATCATCACTATTTAAACCGCTGGTCTTAAGGACCAAGCAGAAAACATGTGAAGTGTAAAATCACTCCACGGCATGTAAACCGTGTCCTTAAAAGGCTAACCTAAATAACATGAAATATAAGACGAGCGTGGCTAATACTTTCGATGGGTACAATTATAACCTTAAAGTTACAATCCGGCCATAGACCGGCCTACTCCCCACACATTTTAATGTTCAAAGTTACGGCTTGTTACTTCCGTCGGTCAAGTCTGTTCTTCGGCAGCAACGTCACGATAACAAGCTATATACTGTCGACTGGAAGAAAAGACATCGGCACGTGTTGACTATTTGACTGGTGGTGTATAATTGTGTCGATTCCCAGCGAACCGTGGTGCATTATAGTGGCTGAACGTAATGAATTATGCGAAGGAAAGAAAGGGGGTGGGGGGGAGAATCCCTCTACGCTGGAAAAATCACGTAGGCCCAAGCCAACTATGCGCAGGCCACCTACCCCGCACTGCAGTCAGTTGTTTTTGTTGCTCCGACCAGTCAAGTGCAGTGCTAGCAGAACAGCGAGAGCAGCTAACTCTTCTGATGGCGTCGTTCTTGTTCCATGATGTTTCCGANNNNATATATATATATATATATATATATATATATAATTGGGTTCAATATGTATATTCTTGAGCAATGATTATGTGCAGCAGTCCCATTACTCCTTGTGATGATCAGCCATTAGAATGATGCTGATTTATATTCTTACAACATGTTTAGGTATAAAAATACCATAATTATGGACCACATAAAATTAAATTAAAGAACCAGAAGAAAACTTGAGAATTATGTTGTACGAAAATTTTAATAAACTGCCGTTATATTAATGAATTTTTAAAAGACAATTAATAAACAAACAAACTTACCATTGTCGCTGTGTGGTATTAGATTCACTAGGCCTACTCTTAAACAGTTATAACAAAGTCTCTAATAAAACTACAATAACTTTTAACTTGAAGTCTTAGCCTGGTAATGTATTTAATCAACACTGGAGAAAGACTCACAGGTATTTTTTATTACAATTCACAGATTTTTATCGAATACTATACAAATTCTAAAACTCGAGGTTTAGCTTAGAGGGCAACACAACACAATCTTGAGGTTAAAAGATGTATTTTATAGTCTTGATACACTTAAATTTTCAAATAATGTATATTGATCACCGAGAAACACTCGCTATTTATTTTATCCCACGCTTTAATCTTATATTAGATAAATACTTATTCAAAGATCACTAAAAAAAACGTTTATTTTCCAAGGATAACACGCTCACACACTGAAATAATATTCACAAAAGAACACTCAAATTACTAAGTAGCCGAATTAATATTTAAAAAAGACACTATTATTCAAATTTGTAATAAAATTATAAACGGTAGCATAGACACTCCTAAATATAAATCAATAGTACTCAACTATACAATATTTTGTTCTTCAACTTGTTGACTCACGCACGTGGTTTTATTAACTGTATTTTATACGATAATTTACTGTTATAATGTATATTTAAAATTGTTAGAATTTGTTATAAGAATAACCGTTTGGTTGGTTGTTTAGTATTGAAGTTTTGTTTTGCTGTTTAATTAAAATTAATTATTAAAAGCAAGAGAACGTTAAAAGTGGCCTTATATGCTGAAAACAAATATGGCCACCAGATAGAAGCTATGCTTCCAGTTGATGACGTAGAGGAACTTGTTGCAGTTTGGACGGCGAGTTGTATTAATACTCATGTTTACACAATTTAAACTTTATATTATTTCACAAACATTTTGTATGTTTTTTCCTCTTTATTATCACAAACCATTTATTTATGTTAAAGATATGCGAGAGCAGCTATAAATGATTAATAACTGAATATAATACCATTAAATGTAAAATTTCATGCTCTATTTAACCTGTAATTGCCACAAGAGTTAAAAGAAAAACTATAATGAATTTACTAGACTTTTTTTTTAATTTGATTATGAAAAATAAAATTATACTGTAATCTTTGGGGAAGTATTGTTAAAAGTGATTGATAATGATTTTAGTGATGATAATAATAGAAGTAATTAGTAAATAATTATTTCCAAATATGTTGATAAAAGTTACTTTCAGACAATGTTGGCAATAATTACTGATACCATCTGCTAGCTTCTGCTAGCTGTCATGTAAAACCAAAGAAGTGATAAGTTTACTGTAGTACAAATACAACACCCAAACCCGGCCTTTAGTACATCACCCATATTTCACCAATGATAATTTTTTCGGCCAATCCGGGAATTGAATCCGGTACCCTTAACTAAATAGACAGACACGCTACAAACTCAGCTAAGGTGTTGGACGTGGATTAACTAACAAGCTATTTTCCTTTTGATATTACCTGTTTTTTTCGATATACGTCAATGGCTTTGTGTTGAACGTACAGTATCTAAATAAAAAAAAAAAATTCTTAAATCCCCTTTTTAATGTCACGTTATATGTAATACGATGAAGTAATAGCACCTCAGCTATCTATATTATTAAATAGGAACAACATATTTGACAAACGCCGAAGTTTTTTTTAGTAACACGTCTTACGACCCATCCGACCACACTGGATATCATCTCTGAGGGAACTGCATGGTTAATATTGGGAAACAACGTGTCATTTTATTGTCTTCGTGTAGTAAAAATTATATAAATAGGAATATATATATGAAAAAAATATGCAACGCTGGCTCGTCGGTGTTGCTAGTAGCTTCTTATCACCCCTGCTAGCAACCTTCTGACGGAACTGAGAGTGAAGTGATTTGGCAACAGTTAACCAAGAGAGAGAGAGAGAGTGACGATAAAGCTTTTCTCCATAAGCTCTGCAGTTCGCTCAGCGAGCGGCGATTGGTTGTATCCGCATATCTACACTTAGGGCGTACGAGGAAGGTTGAATTCAAAGGTAGCAAGGCAGGAGAGTGGAAAACCATTTAGGAAGAATCACCCTAAATACACCCAGTCGGGTTTCGAATCCCAACCTCTCCTTTACAGAAATTAATTTTTTTTAGCACCTCCTGGTGACCTGGCGGTCAAGGGGTAAGGTGTCAGACTTCTGTGATGGCGGCCGGGGTTCAATACTCGGTCCCAGCACAGATTTATCTGATTTCCAAACCCTTCCTTCACCTCTGACAAGACATCTTGTGGATGTGGGGAATGCCAGGCCTCCACCGTGGTTCGGATTCCACGTTAAACTGTAGGTCCTTCATTTCATCTCACAATCACCCTACCATTACACATTAGCGTAAGTGCGTATAACCCGAACGGGTAGTAAGACGCGGTGCTAATAATAATAATAATAATAATAATAATTTTAGCACCTCTTCTTACTACCCGTCCGGGCTATATTCATATATACTAATTTCCACTAGTGTGTTAGGAATCAGAAGAGTTGAATTTATAAAGAATCGTATCAATATTTTCGTGGAGAGAAAGTGTGAAACCAATCAGGGAAAACCACTTTCAGTACACCCGACTGGTGTTCAAACCCCGATATTCCCGTCATCGGCAATCTTGTTTACTGTGAGAATGACGCCTTAGACCATGCGACCACCAAAGCTGTTGATAATTAATTGAAACTCCCATGTTATCTCCAGGAGATATCTTTCATTATGTTGCACCAGGGGAATGGGTGTGTATATCTTATCGTGTGAAATAAGGGTGAAAATAGCTATTGATCCGTGGAGTTAGAAAGATGGTTACAGTTATCTAGAATAAATAAAATATACTGTTTAGTGTTCCGATAAAGTTCTATATGTTAAAAATTCACTTGGATGTTTGTCAACAATTTTGAATTTTTTAAGCACTACGTCTTAGTACCCGTTCGAGTTGTACGCTTATATACTAATTACTCCAATGTGCTGGGGATTAGGTGTGAGGAAGGTTGAATTTAGAAGAAATGTGCCCTAATTTGCCTGGAAGGAGAGTGGATAACCATTTAGCTAAAACCATCTTCAGTACACCTGACCAGGAGCGGATTCAGATCATTTTCATAGGGATAGGGGGCTTCATAATTATAAATAACATAGTTACTCACATTGTTAGCTTTCTGTTTAAGGCCATTTAATAGTTTCTCATTCATATTTGATCATATGTATGTTTTAAACCGTGGTCATCCTCTCCAATTTTTTTAATTAAGATAGTTTCTATAAGCCATTTGGAGTGACCCTCCTTCAATAATTTTTTGAAAAATGGTTTACTCTAGAAGTTATGAGTAGTCTTTGCTTTGAATTTTTTTAATTAGATATTTTTCTAAACCATTTAAATTGTTCCTCACCTAGAAATTTTTGAAATTTGGATGGCCTTATAAGCAATTTAGAGTGATCCTCACCTTAATATTTTACGTTAGTTAGATACCTCTATAAGATAATCTTTGAAGTGGTCTTCCACCGACAGCATTTTGAAAATTCAATTATTTCAGAAACTAGGATATTTGGGGTGGTCCTCGCCTGAAAATTCTTCAAAATAATATGCATCTAGAAGCTATTTGGGGTTGTCCTTCCCTAGACATTTTTGAAATTTGGATGATCTGCCAGTTAGATGCCTCTAATCTATTGGTTATTTGGTGTGGTTTTATCCGGCAAATTTTTGACAATAGAACCTATCTAGAAGTCATTTGGAGTTTGAATTAAGGCCATCTTTCAGCTTCATATTCGAGTTTATCGGAGGATTTGAAATATATCTGGAGGGAGGATCTATTCCAGGGGGGCAGAGTCCCCTGCATTTCCGCCACTCTTATGTCCACACATAATCTATATTCGGTGTTCATTGATGAACTGCGTTAAGGCGATTATTAGTCTTCATTGATGTGTGGTAGTCTACCGTCTCTATGTGGAACAATGTTCGTTACTCGCTATGCACGACAAATATTCAGACATGAAAACGAATATCTTTTCCACACTTGCGTGAGCCATATCTGACATTTAATAAACGTGGACGAATAACGAACGTGTGGACCAAGATTGAGAGGTGTCTGCGCGTAAAATAAAAAATATATATATATATATAATTGATATATGTTGTATTTTCTTTCTAAAATTTTAACTTTCATTTTTTTTTTGTATTAATTTTATAACTTTCACAGGGAGGTCAACTGACCCTCTGATACTTCCCCCCCTCCCTCCCCCCGAATCCGTTCCTGGACCTGACCGGGATTCGAACCTTGATCTCCCTGTAATCGTTTGTCTAGTCTATTGTGAGAGTGATGCCTTAGACCATGTAGTCACCGAAGCAGGTTTTGAAATATTGAGCCACACATTATTCACAGGTGTTTGTTCGACTATGAGGCTGATGGAGATCACAAAATATAAAAAGATCATACTTGATTATTATGCCCTTAAGTTTTGACCAGTAGCTATAATTAATTAGGTATAGTTAGGTGATTTTCAAACTTTTTTTGTTTGCTTACCCCCAGATATAATTTCTCTTCCACTTTGTACCCCTAGAGTTGTTAGTGAATAATATAAATTATACATATTCTATAATCTACATTAAGGAGAGAAAGAGGGAGAGATAAAAAATTATGTCCTAAGATCACGTGCCCTTAAGTATTTTGTGGCAAACCCTAAATCTGGCCTTTATTATTAAATATGTATCATTAAATAATACATATTTGTATATATATATATATATATATATTTATTTTAATTTTACGAACCCCCATCAACGTGTTTCCGTACCCCAGGCCGATCTGGGGAGTAATAGATCCGGAAGTGGCATGGGATCCAGCGGGGTAGGGTACCGGGGGCATAATATACCCGGGGCGGACCAACTACAAGGAATAGGCAACTGATAGGAACATCATGGACATTAGGTTAGATTAGGTTAGGTACTAAATCACCATCTAGTTTGTAAATAAAATGGAATAGAGTAAAGATAGACTAGAAACAAGTAATGCAGGATATTACGCCCCTTTTTTTCATATTAGGTATTATATAGGGATAGGATAAATGTAAAAAAATGTATCCCAAGTTGGATACCATTGGTCTAATGTACCAGTATTCATTTAGGGAGGAGAAAGAAAATAGGTAACCACATTAGCTAACTAGAAAATAGCTGACTTGAGTCCCGGCCTTCCTGATTAGCTGAGGATGGTATCACACGCACGCCTAGCTCTGCCGGACCTCGTGAGACATCCTCTGTATAAGTACTCCCCCTCTCCGGTGCTATTCATTAGGTCTCGGCTGTGGGCGTAGATCGTATGAAACGCTTTGCCTCAAATTAAAATCAACCATCTATGATTCGGGGGCCGCATGGTCTAACGCACTATTCTCGAAGTATACTAGACTGCCGATGACGTGGAGATTGAGGCTCGAATCTCAATCGGGTGTACTGAGGGTGGTTTTTCCCAAAACGGGTTTCCACGCAAATGCAGGTACACCTCCTCTTAATACACCCTTTCTAATTCATAAAACCATTAGCCTAATTAATACATAAGCTTATAGCCTGTAACGTTCTTGAATTACGTTACCGCGATGGGCGCCTATTGAAGAATTATGATTAATACACTTTTCATTTTGACATGTTTTTTTA